>JAYMTK010002423.1:0-13924 GCA_036897405.1 Pelargonium myrrhifolium | reverse complement strand
ATTTGGTTATTTGGCCCCCAAATCAAAACCCCCCCCCCCCCCCCAAAGGGAAAAAATTTACATCTGTTAAATTTCAATAATGGTTTCATACAAAAGCTTGTATCTTATTAGTAGGATTTGGCTTCCAGCATTATATGTAGCCTATTAACTTTTTAAATCAACACCCCTCTCATGTGTAGACATTTTTCTTCTACACCTGAGCCACTGTAGGCATGTCCTACAACAAGCAAAGCGGAGACCACAAGGTGAGGTTGGTCAATTTGGCCACATGCCCACAAGCCCAAATCGACCAGCTCTAATACCATGTTAAATTTCAATAATCGACCATTGGTTTGGGCGTCCCACTCTAAAATGCCAACCTTAACAGTAGAGTGTGGCTTTTGTTAAGAAATAAGAATCAACTCAACTAAAAGTTTAAACTGATAATTGAAGGCTCAATTTAATTAATATACTCTAACATGCACCCTCACATGTAAGCCCATTATCGCTTTGCGTGTGTGCCCAAGCACCCATGCACAAGTCCTTTTATTGCCTTGTGCTGAAACTTAATTAGGGTGGCAGCAGTGGGACTCAAACTAGTGACCTATTCCGATACCAAGTTAAGGACCAACTCAACTAAAAAGTTACGTTGATAGTTGAATGCTCAATTTAAATTTTATATTCTAACAGCTTCCACCATTATATGTATCTTATTAACTTTTTAATCAACAGCATCAAGTGATAATCATCATATGCCAGAATCAAACTTACATAGTCACTGTAATTGTAATACAACACACAAGATGAACGCTGACCATCTCTACCAGCACGACCACATTCCTACAACAAAATAAAAAGCTAATATTAGATATTCCACCAATGATGCAGCACAATTCACAGTTGAACAGAATATAAACATATTCAGAAGCAAACAAAATCATTTCTGTATAAATCAAGGTGGTAAATAATTTTTTACTTGATGGTAGCCTTCAATAGATTTGGGGAGAGAGTGATGAATTACAAAGCGGACGTCTGGTTTGTTGATACCTGAAATAACTATGTTAATACACACATGGTTTCATTTTGTTGCCCAATGAACCTACAAGTGATATTAATATACCTACCCATTCCAAATGCAACTGTAGCACAAATTATGTTGATTTCATCTTTGCTCCATTGCTTCTGAATAAAAGCACGTTGAGCAGGTTCCATGGTACCATGGTAAAATGCTGCTTTATGGCCACATTCCTGGAATATGATGCAAACAAAATGTGTAGGTATACGAATTGAACTCTAAAATGTACATTGCATTCTTAACTTATTACATTTTCTTTATTTTCCGTTGGTTTCTGCTTTTAAGACAAAGAAGAAAAAAAAACACTCTGACTAAATCAAAATATATATCTATATCTGATACATGAACAGATTATCAAGTAAATAATCTTTTACAGATAAAAAGGTATGCAATAAAACCCAAAGGAATGTGTATTCATGACTAAATGACTACAAACTTCCAAAAATGTCAGTGAAATCAAATAAATAGAAAAATGACAATTATACACAAGCAAATTTGAAAATAAGACCTCGTACAGAATCACATGTTTATAACCTATGATATAATTTTCTCAAGAGTGAGATAGAAGACCTGTAATTTCTCGGCAACTTTTTCGCAGTCCATTCTTGAAAGACAGTAAATAATTCCACACTCGTCAAAATGGTTTTCTTTAATGAACTTGTCAATCTCCTCTACACACTTTTTTGTCTTAGGGATTACAGAGTACCTGAAAATTTTATATCGAGTGTTATAACAATTAGCTATATTTTAATTATCTTCATTCAGTACTTAAAATACTTACGTTAGATTTGGACGATTAAAACTTTGCCGAAAAATAATGCAATTAACAAGACCAAGAGCTCGGACAACATCTTCTTTTACACTGGCAGTGGCGGTGGCGGTTAAAGCTAATACTGGAGTATTTGGAAATTTCTGTTTCAAGATGCCAAGGCCCTGGACAGTTTTCAGTCAACTTAGTCAACAATAAAGTATATTATCTGGAGCAAAAACATAGTTTTTTATAATTCAAACCTGATAATCTGGTCTAAAATCATGACCCCATTGGCTAACGCAATGAGCTTCATCGATAACTATCCTGGCTAAAAACTCACGAGCATGCAAACTCTCCAAGTGTCGCAACAGAAGATCACTCCTGCAGTCAAAATGGTTAATTTTAAGAATGTTTGGCACCACACAGGTGCTGAAGTCAGTCAGAAGCCCTGAATGCACAAGTTAGTGACTTTAATGTCAGCACAAGAAGGTGTAACATTAATTTTTACCTAAGAAAAAAAATAGCACTGTGTTCCCATAAATGAACTTGGAAACATTAAAAGAGGCATGACCTGTCTCAACGCATTTTACATTGGGTTTCACTACCACAAATCAGCTGAAAATGATTGATTCTCATGTCCTAATTAATCACTATATAAGGCAACTGTTGTCACTGAAGCGCCAATATCAGTTTCCTTTAACAAGGAAAAGGGGAGGATAACACTTCAAAGTAGAAAAATAATGAGGTCAAGAAGGACAATATCTGTCTTCTGCCCTCATATATTGATCAGTGGAATACAGACTACATTTTACCTTCGGTGCAGAAAGTTAAGTAACAACCATTAATTTAGTCACTCCATGAGGCCATAATTTAGTCTGTAATCGGTATTCTAAGTAGGATAATGCAACAGAAAATCTAAGACTAATCAACTTAATGTCATTACAGGCCAGTACTTACATGGCAAATATTATATTTTCATTTTGAAAAGTAAACTGCCAGCATAAGCTACACATAGTTTTAGTTGACATACAATGCCTGAACTAAAACTTTTTAAATTTGATCGTTTTAGCATTATTCTGAATTCTATAGCCCCCTTTAAGCTAATTTTCTGTAAAACAAAATTTAAAAAAATAGTGGTAACGCCTTGCTCTATGAGAGTTATTGAAAACGTATGTGTCACTTTTGGTTAACTTCTCTTGCTATAGAGCATATCAAACAGTTAATGTTGCTTAAATAACTAAAGACCAGAATACTTTATGCTGAAAATAAACTCTCACCTGGCAACTTTCTCTGGTGTGACATATAACAGCTTGTATCTACAACAATCAGAACTAAGTTCTCTAAGAATCTCCTGCTGTTCAGCCCACTCCATATTAGCACTTAAGTAAGCAGCAGGTATGTTTGCCTATAATGCAACCAAAAGGGGAGAAACTGCTAATTGTTAGATGGACAGTTGTTGAGAACTCCACAACAAAATAAGGGCAGAACAAAATCAGCAATGCATCAACTAAGGAAAAAGAGCAAAATACAGCAAACATTACCTGTAACAGATGCATTATTTGGTCTTGGATAAGCGACACAAGGGGAGAAATTACCAATGTTACTCCAGGGCAAACAAGAGCTGGGAGCTGCAACATAACAAAACTCACAAGTGTGAGATGCAGTTTTCACTTAAAATTCAAAAAAAGTTTGGTTCCGGTGCTTAGTAATTGTATCAACGGCACTCAAAAGTGCAAATCAAATCTTGGAAAAGCAGTTCTGTAACTAGAAATCTTGCAACCAGAAAATAATAGCAGTGCATCATACCATCCATACATTGAATATGACTAGTACTCTAGTAGTTAAGATGGCAGAACCATAAAAACAAAACAAGGTAATAGTCTACAAGTAAATGAAGAAAACAAAAGTCGTGTACCTAGTAGACTGATATCTGTAGATGAATCAATTCCACGGTATATTTACAAATTAGTCTTATTTTTCACCCTTCTAGTAGTACTCTTAACTTTTTTCCATTGCGATAGAAAGTGTTTAAAGTCGTGATAAAGTAATCACACCACAAAATTAAAATATGAAAATTATTATCCAAATGCAGTAACTAAACAAGTAAAGAAGTTAAATATCATCACTACTTGTTACTTAAAATTTATTAATGGATGGATTCATCAAGAGATATCTATGTTTGATATTTCATTTCAATATTTTGCATTATGGGTCTAATTTTCTCATTTTATTTTAATAATTCAATTATCATTCTTCTAATACAGTGTTGCCATCTTTCAAGTTTAATTCAAATTGTACATCAGAAAGCTAGTGCCTAGTAGAGATAGAAATTAAAAGAACTATCATGCCAAAAAAGAGATAGTGAAACTGGCAGACAGCACCATAGTTCATACTGAAGAAGCATTGAAGCACCATAAATCATAGAGGATTACCTGATATGTTAAACTCTTCCCGCCTCCTGTTGGCATTAAAACAAAAACATCACATCCACTCATTGTAGCATTAATGACCTCTCTTTGGTTGGGACGGAAAGAGTGATTTCCAAATACTTTCTTGTTATTGGCCTGAAAGTGGAAGCAGGCAAACAAGAATCAGGAGGATAGGCAAAACAAGTTGGGAATCAGTAAAAGTCCAGATAGGAACCTCCAGCTTTTTTGTCCAGGGAAAAGTCCCGCTACTCCACTTTTTGTCATTTGAACCTTCAATATAATTTACTTCAGCAAACTTGGGTATGTACTGTTCTCTTTCAACGGGACCTGATGGAGCACTATATCTGTCGACAGATGATTTATTCCATTGTTCATGCCCTGCTGGCTCATTACGTAAATGAACCTGGGCGTCAAATCTCATGGGATCTATCCTATATGTAGCTGTTTGAGGAGTTGCATATTGGAAAGACATGGGAGTTGTGGATGCAGAAAAATGCATCTTTTGTCTTTCCTCATCAGCTGAAGTGGGACGATGGTTCTTTTCAAGCTGCTGAATTTGCTTATTTAACTGTAACCTAACAAAGAACATACATAAATCCAACAGTTTTTTGTTCCGTGTCTCTTAAAGGTATGCTTGGAGAACACAAATTAAAACAATGCACAAAAGATAGTCATAAGTCAATATGATTCAATCTGCAAAATGATGGTAGTTGCCAAATTGGTTCTTTTATTTAGCACTTCCTGAAAATAGATATAAACAATACTTGTCCAATGACAAATTATCGCTGTTTTTTTTTTGTGCCGGTTTAAAGGAAAAGGGACCAAGGAAGCAAACCTTTCTACACGAAGTTTCTCTATCTGTGCAGGGCTCAGATTGTTAACATTGTCAAGAAGTTCATTTGATATAGTAATTAACATGTCCTTCATTTCCTGCACATGAAATGCTGCTTCTGGGCAAAGTCCTAGCTGTATTACATTAAAGGATCAGGCATATAACAAGCAGACAGCATATTAAGATGTCATCTTTACGAGTCTAGAAAAATTAAAAGTAGAAGAAAAAACAAAGTCGTTATTGTAGAAAATAATATACATGCCTTGAGACCATGACTGCAATTTGAGCACAACTCTGGCGGCAAACAACTCTCCTCTTGTCTAGCAAAATTATTCTTATCCATTACAGGAGTAATGGGTGGGAGCTTAGACACAGATGGTTGAGGTGTGGAAGTTGATTGGTAGTGTTCCATAAGTATTTGGTCCACATCAATATTCTGAAACCCAAAGTTGTCATGTGAGAAAGATAAATGCACGTGAGTCAATACCTAATAAACAAACATACCAGAGTATGACTAATGAGTCTCAATTACAACTACTTAAAAGCAGGCTATACTCTCGTATGTATCGGCAACCTAATAAACATCTCTCTTAATATTTTAGAGTTCTTACAAATTACTATTCTGCGACAGGTAGTACACATGAGGTTAAATTAAAATTCAAAAATTGGCCAAAATTGGTACATTCACTGATGTTCCATTGAACCATCATTTGGTATGCCCAAATCTATACCAGTACATGAATTACCTCGAGAACTTCATCATCATCAATGACAGTAGATGAAACATTATAGCACTCCTTTCTTTCTTTACTATGAAGAGTATATGGCCCAACCGGAGAAAGAGAATTGTTGCCAATTGGTTCTTCAAATTCACTTCGGGAGCCCAGACAATTTCCAGCTTCTGCGGCTCTGTTATCACCTGATGAGAATAAATTGCTAGGGCGAGATGCATATGCATTATGGCTGGCATTAGCTTCATTTAAGTCTTGATGTGCTTGCCAACGTTCAGAATTATTGTGTGTGTTATATGAGCTCTGTACGCTAGTTCTTTTGACAACATTAGAAAAGGCAGCACCAGTATTATTAACTGGTACAGTTTTTCCAGGTTTCACGTAGTTTCTGCTTGACACCTTTAGATTGGAAAGACTGCGCCATGCCTGCCAAAAGTTTACAATCAAAGTTATTACCGAATATGAACCAAGCTATAGAGTCCTTGAATGTTCATCAAGAACATGAACGAGTCAAAATCAAGGAGCCCAAATTTTAAAAAATAAATACGTAAATAAGAGATTGTGTAAACTTTAACTGAGGAGAAAATAAGAGATGCTTTAATCTCGGAGCAGAAAAATATCAGCATAAACAGGATAAGAAAAATATCAGGGCAAGCTAGTCCCACCAGAAAAAAAGGGATCACTATTAATGACAGATATATTGCAATGTACTTGCTCAAAAAAAAGAAAGAAAAAAAAAAAAAAAAAAAAAGGAAGAAAAAACCTTTTTTCATTAAAAAAAAAAAAAAAAAAAAAAAAAGAGTAGCATAATACCTTGTTGCATTACAAGAAGCAAAAGAAAAATCAAAATTAAACAGAACATTAAATTATCTCTCATCAATCCTGTCTAACCATTTTACCTTTTCTATTTCAGCACTCGGCCTCAGGAAACTCTTAGCTTGACAGGAAAACAAACTGTGAGAAGTAGAGAAATGTTTGTTAGCAAAATGAATACCTTAGTGAAGTATGAATATCATGTATTCTTTTGTTTCACGACAACCCATATCAATCATATCAAGTAATTTAAGGGTGTGCTGACAAACATCAGGTCAATAATAAGATGTGAACACCAGGAAGAAGAAAACAGGAAATGACACTAAATTATGTATTATTGTTGCTTAAACCTCTGATGCTGAACGTTATTAAAGAAAGCAGAAGATAAAAAAATAAAAAATCAGATAACAGTAATTCAGATTTTGGTGTATGTTGTTAACAAGGATTGCAATGTAACTGCTAATGGATTTTCTGCCATAATAAACCAAGGTTTTTAGTAAACTTGGAAATGTGAAGCTAAGTATCAATGGAAGAACAGCTTATGTATGCAAGTGCAACCCAATATATATATATATATCGCATCAGATTACCTTGCAGCCATTGCTCCTTCGGAATGAGGTTTCTGTGTTAGTAAGGAAAAAAGAAAACTCGAAGTCAAAAACTTAGTTTGGTTTGAGAAATTCTCATGTGCATCCGCATGCTGCAACCAATTGATTTTAGGAAGTTTATCATCGGATTTGGAACCTTCGTGTGCATTGCTCATACTGCATTATCACAAACAAGCAATTGCCCACCAATTATATAACCATCAAATAACAATAACACATAAAAACAACGGTAAACAACTATTCCTACTCTTGCCTCATATGCCTTCCTGTTGTCATCAGTTAACATATTCACCTATTTCATCTAATGTTCCTCCTAATCAGAAACCACTCAACAAACAAACCTGTCACAGTGAAAATGAAATTACTTTAGCTTTATTGCATCAGAGGAACAATTTTATTAGTCGGTAAGCAAGTAATGCACAAAAATGGTTAGCATCATCAATCTCACAAGGAAAAAAATACGTACCTCAAAGTTCTGGGAGAAGCAAAATCAGAACCATATATAGTTCCGAGAAACATCAAACAGAACCTGCAGAATGCGAAACCCTAGAAGTGAATGAGGAATCAACAAGAAATGCTAGTGATTAGGAGATGACTGAACTAACCATGGATTGTGGAGTTTTCTAGGGTTTCGGTGGAGAGTGGACAGAGAAGTGTAGTGGTCGATGAGGTATGGGCCAATTTTGCTCTTCTCGGGCAATCGGGAGAGACATTGGAGGGAGTTTGAAATATTGCGCGGACTGTGGCGGGATATTTCTTAATTATTTTACTTATTTAAAATATACTAATTAGGGGTGTAATCGAGTCAAATCATGTCTAATGCTCGGCTCGGCTTCGAGCCGAACCCGAACGAGCTTATATATCTCTACCTCGACTCAGTAAAAATCAGTCAGATTCGAGCTTAGCTCGAGCTATTTCAAATAATAAACTATAGAGTACTATATATGATAATAATTATATCATTTTTCTTATTTAATGCATGGATTTGATCGATCCGATTCAAAAATTGATCCCATCGGACCGATTTTAAGTTGCATTGAATTTCAATTTCATATGTCCACGAGTTAGATTCAAATTGTCCAACTTCAGTTTAAATAACAGTAGTCCATTAGTACTTTATATACAAAAATGTGTCGAAATCTTTTATTGCGACGGCTTAGATCCCGAGATATGAACAATGATCATAGTGTTCAAGGGAGAGACTTCGTCTCTACCGTCTAGCCTAGGATTTTTGGTACCTTGCCGCACCACCACCTCCAATGATGTGTTGAGTGGAAATCGATCTTGGGACAATATATAAGCTTCACTGACCAAGAAAAATATTGAATTCACAAGCATGATGATGAATACATTGTGAATGATACAAAACATGTAACAGATCAACAGTACATATCATTGCAAGCTGTTGAAACATATTTTCAAAATCCTAATACTTCCAAGATTACAGTTCCATACAATTGACATTCAGACTTCTAGCCCATATGATTATAGATTTACAAACATTTATTATATAGCATGTTCTATGCATAAAACTAGAAACTGGCTTTTTATACAAACATGATTCTTGAAGTTAATAGAGATACAAAAGAGAATCAAATTTCCTTATTTGACATGAATTTCTCCACTTGCATGAACCTCTTTAACTGTTTTCTCGTATTCATCTTCTTCGTCTTCTTCTTCCTGCTCTTCCTCTCCCGCCTCCTCCTCGGCAACCGTTTCTTCCTTTTCATCACCATCCTCTTCTCCTCCCCAGCCAAAGCCCCCAAGTGATCGAGATGATTGAGGTGGGTTTTTAGCCTCGTCCACAATTTTCATAATTTCGTCTACAGTTTGAAGGGAAAAGGTGGGGTTTTCTCTCTTGTAGTAAATGGCTTGAGCCATCTCTGTTAGTTCCCTCGGCAAGTTCTTCAAGAACCATGGGTGACTTCTAATTTCCTTAATTGTGATCCTCTCCGTGAAAAGGAAAAAAAAAAAAAACAGCATTGGTCAATCCTCAAAAGAGTACATCAGTGTTAAAGAGCAGAACGAAAATATACTAATTGAAGACCGTTGAGCTTAAGCCAACATTACATGATCATGTGACCTATCATTAAGAATCATTCATCATCATATATGAACCAACCAGCAGAATAGTTATAATTTTAATTGAATAATTATAGTAGATACAGGGAATGGAGACAGCAACAGAACTATACAACACAGTGACTGTAAGGTTTGCATATTTAACATGCTGGATCTAGAATATCAGAGGGAAAATTGTCTCATATCGCTTCCAATTGCCACGAGAAAAGCAAATCAGTTAACACATGGCTTTCAAAGAACAAGTGTGAACACACATTGGTCTAATAAAATACAAGGCTATATGAGTTTATTACATTTGGAAACAAACATCAATAACTTAATATCATACATACCCTAGATGGATTTGCGACAAATATGCGAGAAAGGAGGTGTCTGCAATCTTGAGATATGTGAACATAGTCGGGTATCTTGTATTGCACAGCCATGATACGCTGCAGAATAACAACCCCTAGATTATAGAGAGCAATAGCTAAAGATTTATGGGTAAAAAGGAAATGAAAAGATAACTTACATTAATAGTTTTCCTGAAATTTTTTGGGTCTTCTTGATCCTCAAAAGGGTATGCTCCCACCAACATAACATAAAGGGTTACACCACATGACCATACATCAGCCAACTGAAAAAATATTAAGAAATATTAACTGAAGCTCAAGAAAAGGTATACATTGACATTCACAGTAGAGAATCATCAAATGAAGCGGTGCAGGGCACAACTTCACAGTTAGCTTTCATTTCTAGGCTCCGGGCCAAGTAAGTGTTTGCTTCCTTTTAAAGGTGTCTGTGTCTCCCACCCACGCAAATTGGCCAAGTAGTTACTGAAGCAACAAGCTGAATGCCAAATGACTTTCAATTGCTCATCCGTGAAGTGGCAGTGGACCACTTGAATGATTGGCATGTTTAGTTTTAGGAAGGCCCAGATGACACTGACATGATCACCAATGCAAGTGGAGCAAACAGTTTCATGAAAACTCTGATATGATAATTGATTGAAGTTCTTCAATCAAGTGCTCCTATATGCATGAATATAACCTCGTGTACACACATGTACACATAACGAGTATGTTAAAAGACTTGTTTATATGAACTTACACAAAGATGAAGATGAGGAGGGTAATAGAAATACAAGTACACACATTAGAAATCGTGATAGCAAATTAGCAAGAAATTGGTAGGACATTTCTGACATATTTAAACAAATTACCATGCCATCATATTCCCTTTGATCACTGGTTTCACAAATCGCTAAGCACACTACACACGTCTAACAAAAGAAGTGAAGTAACTAATTACCTTGCCATCATATTCCCTTCGAGAAAGAACCTCAGGAGCAATATAAGCTGGAGTTCCCACCGTAGATTTGGGTCTTGAATGCAGCAGAGATGACTATACATATATAAACAAAGTTGATCCGAAATCAAATTCAAATGTATTGCTCAGATGGTTGAATATAATTAACAATTTAACATACTAAACTGCCTCAAGAAATAAACCTTTGAATAACCGAAATCGCATATTTTCAGGCGTGGTGCTGGGCTGCCATCCAAAAGAGTATTCTCCAACTTCAAATCTCTATGGCATATTTGCTGAAGAGAAGGGCAAATGATAAGGAAAATTATGAAAAACAGTAATAAATAAAGAATTAAGAATTTCACACACAAATTTTAAAATTCTGTTACCAGCGAATGGCAGTAGCTGACTCCTGAGATAAGCTGCTGGAAAAAATATCTAGCCTGTACAGTTTGAAAGGATGTATTATAAATTAGCAAGTTTGGAGACTCCAAAATATTATTTCAACACAGACCATTTGGTTCCTCAATAATATTATTTATTTTCCTGCAATATTCATTATTATAAAATTTAGTTCTCATCTCAAGCCTCAATTACACCAACTGATTCTCTTCAGATGGCTGTGAAGAATTTACCAGTCCAACAACAAATCTGCTGAAAATTCAATCTCCTTTTCTTGATATACTTGACAGAGAACAATGAAGTGTCACGGCAACAAGAGTTCTGTATTCTCAAAGACGAAAGTAAATCAGCGAAGGAAAGCAAAGCAAACCTCATCCTCGCTGAATCTTCCAGCACTGCAAATGCGCTCAAAAAGCTCTCCTCCTGCTGCATACTCCATGACAATAGCAAGATGTGTGGGGGTCAAAACTACCTGCAATTCCAAAAACCCGACTTGATAAACCATCAAAACTGAAGTGACATCCAAAATTAATATTTGAATTTTGAACTGAACCAACACCATTATATAATAGGCATATAACCAACCTCCTTGAAGCGAATGATGTTGGGATGGCGAAGTGATCTGTGGTTTATGATCTCTCTCGCTACATTCTCATCAATCTACCACCAAAACAGCAACCAAATTACCACACAATACAACAAAATATATGAAGTCTTCAACTATTCTGAAACTCCCAAAAACTGGGTTCGATTTCAGAAGCTGCTGATTACAATTTCAAAGCATAAATGCTGATCCTATAGCTAAATTTAAAGCGAAAATTGTTCCTTTTTCGAAAAACAAGTAAATAATCCCCAAAAACACATACACAAATGCTGAGCTTGTGCATACCTTTCGACCTCGTTCGATGTACTTCATGGCAACTAATTCTTTTGTCACCTTGTTCCTCATCAACCTGGCCACCCCAAAATTCCCAGCTCCTATGTCCTTCACCAGCTCGTACTTGTCCATCTCACAAGACCAGACTTCGAATCAAAACCCTAATCCAAATTCAGCTCCAAACCACAGTTCAGCTCCGACTCACAAGCTCAAAACAAAATTAAAACAGAGAAATCAAGCAAGAAACCACGAACCCAAGATCCAGTGTCCTGAACAGTGCGAGAAATTGGGAATTTGAGGGCGTGTCGGTGCTGGTGCTGAGATTTTGAAGAAAAGGCAAAGAATCAGAAACAGCGGAACAGAAAGAGGAGAGAATCAAGAACAGTTCTCAATTCTCGGCTAGGGTATTAATGGTGAGAGAGATAGAGAGAGAGAGATGAAACTTTTTAGTGAGAGAAAGAGAGGTGTGTACACACACATTGTGTGTATCTACGTCTATAAGTATATATGTAAGTGTCTGTCTCTACACGTTGAAGAATTTGGAATGTTTTTGCTGTTTCACAGATAGAGAAGAGAGTGAGAAGAAAATGCGTATCCCACTCAGATGAGAAATCATACAGTGTCCGCGTCTTCACGATTTGTATCGTGAGCTCGTCGTTTTCATTTTTTACCCAAACCTACTGCAAATTTCATTTTCTATCCATGTTTCAAAAAAAAAATGGTCTAAACCATGGGATTCCAAGGCGGTTGGCACCTTTAAGCCGTTTGTCCACATCCAGACTAATTCTCAATGGAGGTGACGCAGTTGATTAACACATGTTACGTGAGTGAGAAGAGGTCTCGATTTCGATCTCCACTCAACACTCTTAGGGAGAGGTGAAATCATTAACTTGTGACATATTAGCTCTGTCTCAAACTCTCGGTTCAATATGATTTTTCAAAAGACAAATTTGTATAGGAAAAAAAAAAGACTTTATATTTAAACAATAATTGAATAAAGTGTTATTTTACTAAAAGGCGCACGGTTGAAGGTGTTAAAGTGTTAGGATTTTTATGTGTTATTGTTGTCGTCGCTGGTATTGTACTTTTGCAATTGAAATTTGTGTGGTTCATTTGTTTCTATCATTGCAGGTACGTGTTTGTGGGCTATCGAGGAGAGGGGTTGGAATTCGGCTTATCTAGGGCTCCGGCGTGTCTTAGTTGACGTCGTCGTTGCTGGTGTGATGGCAGGTCGGATTGAGAGAGAGAAGAAATATCATGGGGTCAGGACTTTAAGCTGCAAGGAACAATAGAGCAAATGATCGCCGACTTTGGTTTGATGCGACTCGAGGAAGATGGTGGAATGGATGACGAGACATGGGTGGGCTGGATGAGTGTCAAGCGTAGGGATCGAAAAGGCTGAGTTAGGTTGGCAATCTCTTCCCATCCTGTCTTTTGCCAATGTGGAGGTTAGAGTCCGTTGTGGTATACAGTTAAGGATGACGTGGGTCGAAAAGCACTGGTGGGTTTGGTGTGCCAATATGGGTCATGTCTGCCTTGTTGGGGGTAGAGTAGTTATCCTGGTTTAAACGTTTAATGCTTGTTAAAGGTACGTGGTTTCAATACCGATTTTTCGGAGCGTTTATCAACAATCTTAATTTATGGACTAGCTAAGTTTTCAATCATTATTATAACTTGTTGATCAACTTTTTATGAATTTAATATTTCATTTTCAAAATAATAATAATAATTTGTTTACATAATAGTGGTCCAAAATAATTGAATACTACAAGTCAATGCATTTATTGGTCTTCCATATGGTATAAGAAACCACTCATTAACTAATAATAATGACTATAAACTGATAAACAAAAAAAAAAAAAGACTATTAATATCATCTACAACAACACAAATGTATTAATATGATGGATAAAGACTCTGTATCTACAAAATTTGACAATTTATTACACAATGGGTAATACATCTTCAGACCCCTTGGACTATTTTTGTTTTTGGACTTCTCCCTTGGACTTTCAAATGTATTGTTTTAGTCCCTCGACTGTATTTGTTTAATAATTT
>JAYMTK010002422.1:0-13926 GCA_036897405.1 Pelargonium myrrhifolium | reverse complement strand
CGCGGAGGGGAGTCGAAGGCGAAAGGGAATCGACGGCGAGAAGGAGTCGACGACGAGGGGGAGTGGCGGCGCGAGAGGCGAGATCGTCGAACCAGATCTCCGCACTTCGTCGCCGGTGGACTCGGAGGCGCCGTTGGACGCGGAGGGGAGTCGACGACGAGGGGGAGTGACGACGCGAGAGGTAGAAGACGCGTTTCTTTTTCTTTTTTAATTTTTTTTAAAAATTAATATTTTAAATTAATATTATATTATTATTATTATTATTTAAAATAAAAATAAAAAAGGAAGGGTATTTTCGTCTTTTTGCAAGTTAACTGATGGAATTTCTAACATAATCAGAAAAAGTAAGTTCAGGATAGTAACGTGAGGAAAAAAGAAAGTTCAGGGTAGTAACATGATGAGACAGGGTAGTAACATGATAAACCGACATCTAAGAGGGTAGTAACATGTAATTTCCCCTTTTGTCTATTACACTGATATTTCAAGTGAATTGCTTCAAAGAAATTGTAATCCTAATTTTTTTTCAAATAGTTTTCTAGAAAAAAAATATTACACATTAAAACGGAGAAAATATCTCCTTTATTTGTTATAACACATCTACACAATACTAACTTCTTATTTTGGAAGAAGTAACAATTTTTAGGGGTAATTATAGTAAACACCTTTTAACTATCAGTCCCTACGATTTGCACCCCTGAACATTGGTCTATAATTTTAAGTTGACTTGAAGTATCAAAAAATCTTTCTGTCAGTTAAAGTTTAACGGAAAATGTCACTATTAAGTCATGTGTTGGGCACATGACCGATTTATTTTTGAAATTCCCTAAACTTATCTTCTTTTTCAACCTAATTTCGTCGGAAATCAAATGTCTTGTCAAAAAATTCATACTCACCGGAATCTTCATTGTATTGTCGAAAACAACTCACCGGAATCTTTATTGTATCCCAAAAATATCATAGTCTCGCCGAAAAGTTTATATATGTGCCAGCAAATTCATAAACTTACCCGAATCTTCATTGTATCGTCGGAAACATCATAGTCTCGCCGAAAAGTTCATATATGTGTCGGCAAATTCATAAACTCACCAAAATCTTCATTGTATCGCCCGAAACATCATAGTCTCGTCGGAAAGTTCATATATGTGTCGGCAAATTCATAAACTCCCCAGAAACTTCTTTGCATCACCAACAAATTTCATATTTGAGAAAAAATTCATATCAAATGAGGAGATGTCATCGAGAAGAGGTGAGACGAGCTTCGTCTCTACGCCATCGCCCGAAAATGTCGTCGCGAGATTTGACGATAGTTGTGAATGGAGGAGAGGAAGCCGCTACCGGCGGCGGAGGTTTGAGGCTGAGGATGGTTTGTGGTTGAGAGAGGCAGAGAGTTGCGCATCTCTTTTTGTTTTTGTTTTTTTTAATTTAATTTAATGTTATTAAAAGTAATGACATTTTGGTTATTTCAAGCAATATTTAACACATTTAGTAACAAAAAGATCTTTTCATGTTTAAGGATAGCTTCAAGTCACGTAACAAAGTTTAGAGATGTAAATCGTGGGGTTAAAGATATATTTGGTACCCAAACTTTCACCAAAAATTTAAAATAGTACCCAAATTTTTAGTATACCAGAACTGTACCCAAACTTTAAATTTCTACATGAGATGTTGTTGCCCACCGTCAATTTCCATTAACAGATCAGTTAATGGATGCAGACGTGGATTGTTGGTTGTCCAGGTGGATAATATTTTATTTTATAATTAAAAAATTAAAATCAAAACTCTCTCCCAAATCCCAATCTCCTCTTTCTCTAAAAAGGGAAACCTGGAGAAGCAAAATTTGGACGTTGTCGCGGAGGAAATAGAAAGGCAAAAGAGTAAATTCGAGGTGGTCGATGAAAGGATTTGTTTATGAAATTACAGGATATGTCTAGGGCATCAGCGTACATGGTAGGGAAAGACAGTAGTGGGATTGTGAACAAGGTGGTGGCGGTAGAGTTGAGCTCAGTCCACAAGTAGAGCAAAGGAAGAAGTATTCTTGGTTTTATTTTTTATCTATTCACTTTTAAATTTAAAAGAAAATCCACATCAGTATCCGTCAACAGAGATTGAGCGAGACAAGTAGATTTAAAAGAAAATCCATGTCAGCATCCATTAACAACCTGCACCATTTCAAGACGAAATTTAAAGTTTTGGTACCAGTTCTGATACAATAAAAATTTAGGTACCATTTTAGATTTTTGGTGAAAGCGTGAGTACCAAATATGTCATCGTGAGAGCCGATAATTCATGGCTTCAAAAAGTTGAAAAGGCCCAAAAAGGTTGACCCTTTATGCCGTTTGCAGAAACCCATTTTTCAAGAGCCATTACCACCGGTAAATAAACACAAGAAGGTGAATAAACTTAGGCTTCGTTTGTATTGCTTGAAAATGGGAATCAACAATCGGATTTCATTCCCATTCTCATCTTTAATTAATTAAATGAATAAAATATTTTTAATCCAAACAATGGAATGGGAATCCCATTCCGATTCCAATTGTTGATTCTCATTACCATGCAATCCAAACGGAGCCTTGTAAACCTGAATTCTTAATGTTGGACACTGTTCTCACTCAAAAGAATGTTGAGAAAACCTTGTAGTTGTCGTTCCTGAAGTATTTAAACTCGCTAAGGTTCCAGAAACATTATCAATAAAACCTGTCCAATAATTTTCCAAATACAAGCACATATATAATATCAAGCAAATTTTCCAAAGAGTAAGCAATACAGAAGTAATTTTAAATTACAGCACAAAAGTTCTCTCACAAGAAGAAAAAACAAAACTAAGACACATCTGGAAAGAAAACTCTGCAACAAAAACCGAGCAGAAATAATCCCAACAGCCCAATATACGCCAAAACAAGCAGCGTGAGTGAGTATCACAACTATATATTGAATCAAGGAACACAGCAAGCTTGAAAACACCCCCAACTCATAAACAAAATGAATGAAATCAAAACAGAAGAGAAGAACCTGCAGAATCATGAAAACAAACTTTCCAATTAACCTCCAGAGTGAGAGACTGGAGTAGTCTCGAACAAACCATCCTTGAACACATGATAGAACTGCTGAGGTAAAGAATGCTCCGCCTGCACCAAAACACATTCTGTTACTCATCCATAATGAATTCACTATAACAAAGTTATCTTCTTTTTGTGAGAGTTATTCAAACAATTTTGGTACAACTACATGAAATATAAATCTAGGATGAATGTTCCAAAAATAAATTAAAGAATATAGATATCTAGGGACATCTAAGGAAACTGCTACCATGAGCTCATGCCATGCAGTTTCCTACTGGTGCCCATCCATTCCGGACATTTTCGCTGCTCTTAAGAGAACAAAATTCTCAGCCATTCTTCACCTCGTCTTCTTTCTTATTACCCAAAAAGATACTTTACACTCCCAACATACAATCATGAAAAATATGTTTAATTAGAAGAACAAAACCCATAGCATATAGCTTGATAGCTGCAAAGGTACGTCCCTACCAAGTACCATCCACAATAAGATTCAATCTGATAAAACCATTCTTTCTATAGTGTCTGATGACTAGTTAAACTTTACTCTAACCCAAAAGCGTATAGGGTCCAACTAGTATATCAAGCAGTTATAAACTCAATGTAATATTTGGGACATCATGGAATTTCAAATGACATGGTAAGAGTTGCCATTTGAAATATCATCTTCTAAGCATTTTTCAATTCTATAAGATTAGAATCAGATCCAAATCCATATTCATTGTGCATCCTAACATTGGAATTAGCTCAAATCTTGAATGTCAGATCAAAAAAAAAAAAAAAAGAATCCAAACGGACCATAAGATTATTTCAATGTGGAATTCCTCAACAAGTCTATTAAGCATTCAGTCAGCATTTTGTGTTCATGAGTATTAAGATTCAACATAGTGACTGCACATCAATAGTTCATACAACTTATTGTTCTCTAAGCACTTAGCTTCAACTTATCTAGTGCAATTAATAAGAGAAATTTCAAGAGAGAAGCTGAAATTAAGGTTTCCTATATTGTATCACCCAACTTCATGTATTCAAATCTACGGTTCATCAACTGGATGTTAAGCTAGAGATTTCCTTTATATAATCATATAAAGCACAATAAAATAACCGTATATAGTTCAAATCATGTGTGATACTACAAATGGGATAACACCAGGCAAACCAGGCACTTTCCCCATTTCATCATGTAACTGTGAATTTCTAATTTAAATGTGGTAATTTTGATCAAGCCCATTTCATAAACTTGCAGAGAATATAGGCCTCACTTTAAGCCAAATGACATTATAAACATGCAAGCATTCCAGACAATCAAGATAATCATGCTGAGAGACCAACTTCTATTAAGATTGCATATGTGCCATTTAAACAAATAAAACATTTCTACAACATAACTACACATCTAGATATGATTGCCATCACATTTTGCAGAAGTAATCAAACATGTAAAAAAAATTGATCCACCAACTCCCTAATTCCTGAAATAGAATGGAGTCTGAAGAGAGTAACGAAAAATATTTTTAGAAGAGCATAAACAGCATGATAACACACACAACAGATAGACAGAAATTTTTTCAAGGGCATGTAAGAAAATAACAGAAAATGATTATTGAAACATACCCAATCACCATCAGGCCCATCACTGGGAACCAATACATTAATCTCACTAGCCTTGGCTGTTGTTATGGTTGCCCCCAAAGAATCTTTGCCCAAATACAGTTGGCAGCCTCCTGTATTGTCCACTGATATTGTTGGAGCTGACCCCTATAATATCCACAGAAAATGAGAGGGTGAAGATGCCTAATGTCACACTACCATTTCTTTCACCCACAACTTAATAATAGTTCATATGATTTAGGGCACTAACATAATAATGAGAAAACATGAGGCAAAAACTTATTTTACACTACCATTTCCTTCACCCACACCTGAATTGTAATTCAGATTTGCAACACCACTGTCGAGATTCAATACCATATCATCAAATCATCAAATGTGTGGATTAATAGAAGTACCTGACATTGCACCTCAACTCCATTGCAGTTTACAATCTCACATGCAGCCACAACATCCTATATTTCAAGTATAAAGCATAAAAAGTTAATCTCTCACATATGTAATGTTTTGAGCGATAAAACACTTATTTAGATCCCCACCATACATCAAATACTAACCTTAAACACAACCCCCATCTTTGAGCATTTGTCAACTGTTATGTTGTTCACTTTCCCTGCACATTGTACAAGTCATAAGTAGCTAATAAGTTTTTCAACCGATACCCTAGTAGAAGAATAGCTTTATATCAATACTAAACAATTGCATATGTAGATATTTGATAAGGAGAAATAAATTCTATAAGATAAGTGAATTTACCCTTAATCTGCAGAACAGAATCTTTGCATCCATAAACATAAACAGACTGCTTTGAATCACAGTCACTAATAACTAAGTTCTTTTGTCCGACCTGATTCTCAACAACCCACCTGCCAGAGGAAACAATGCAGTGCAATAAACACATCAAGTACAAGCAGCAACCCAACCCCAATAAATAGGGCAGCAAAAAAAAAAACACCCTGCATACTCACTTCCGACCCATTTGAAGCTCTAGCTTTGGAGGTCCTGTTTTAGAGGAGGAAGAAGGTGCAGATGAATGACTTCCTTTTTCACTGGCACCAACAACACCACTTCTATCGACACGGTTCTTTGTTTTCATGTCATCTGTGACCTTTCTGAGACCTACACAGCAATGAAACTGAATCACTTTTGTCCTATATAGCCTTCGATTGAAAAGGGAAATGCAGTAAAACAATACCACTAGTAACTGGTTTTGAACTAATTTCCTGGAAAACAGCAGCCATCCCTTCCTTTGGACGTGATGATGAAGCCTTGGGAGATTCAGAACTGAAGAGCGAGGCTGGTGGAGGACGTGGTGGAGGAGGGGCACCTGGTGCAGATGCTTTTGATATAGGAGCTTTTGATGGTGCAGATGTTATTGTTTTGCCCGTGGAACTCCACACTGGGCCCAAGGGATAGAAGCTTTTCACATAATCCCTCAAACCCGGTAAATATAGTTCTTTCATAGCTTTTGCCCATTCAACATGATTAGGGTCTTTGCTTCTGTACTCTACAAGAACCTGGATATTATAATGCAAAATATCAGGAACTAAGATTTTCTGATCTTGACATCAAACCTGATTTCAAATACATTAAATAATGTAGAACCCTATAAACATTTCAGGATTATAGTTGCATGCCACATAAAAGGAATCAAAAATAAAGCACTCGATTAACTTAAATGCAAAATTCCAGCTTCAGTTCCACAGAGTGTCCCATAACTCACAAACTTCAATGCAGTAGATGACATTTTCAGAAAGGGAGACTTTACTGGAAGTTTCTAGATTCCTGCAAATAAACAAGTACCTTGTTGTTGTAAAATTCAGCCATTTGCCAACTTTCTTCCACATGTGCAATTGGCATGCTCATACCTTGAAGAAGAAAAGAGCATTATAAGAAAATAGCAATGAAATCATACGCTATCAACATATTATATTATATTACATTTATCTTACCACAATCTTTGCCAGTATATGCAATCCATGCTAAAGCACTGAGACTGTCGGCAGCAGACTTTAAGTGATTAAAGAAATCAGATCGTCTTCCTTCGGTCAATGCATGTGCTTTCGTGATTACTTCATTCAATGGCTTGAGAAAATCAGCCAACCTTGCTGGATCAGGTTTCTGCACAATAACATAAACAGAATTTAACATAATAGACATGGAATAAAAGACACACAACAAAGAACTTCCGAGGGACATATGGAAGCTAATCTCCTTCTTCACATCTAAGGATTTTTTGCTGAACAATCATTGATGCTAAACATTAATGCTATATTTCAACCAAAGCATAAAGATTTCAATATTACCGTAGGTAAATTTAATCATACTGAGACTTGTATTGACTATTTATTACTGTTCTAAAATTTGTAGATCATTGCAGATTTCTATGTAGACTGACCACTCTCAATCAGGTTTCTAGAGATTCTACATCTGCCATCCATATTGTGGCAAAAAGAACACTGATAGAATAGAAGTTTTGAACTGTTGGTTTCCGAACTGCATCGAGTACACTCTATTCAATACTTGGTAATTTTGAAATGAAATGCAATCAGATCTGATCCAAACTTCAAAGATCTATACGACCATACTACAGACACAAGGCATCCAGTTCGCTCATTCGAAGTTGGGCAATTCACAACAATCCATGGCTCATGCACAGCACACATTTATCATTTAACATCAAAACCACACAACTATAACCATAACCTAAAAAATAACCCTACCAGAACCTACTTCAATAAACATCACCTGCACGATTGGCTAAAATTTAGGATTTGGCTACATCACATCAAGGAAAGTAATCGAAGTTGGAAATGTAAACAAACCGACCTGAGTTTGCTTGACCTGGATGAGAAGATCCCTCAGAGTCTTAAAAGCGTCCTGCACAACCTTGGTGGCATCCAGAACCTGTCCACCTATCTTCTCGGCGGCAGTCAAAACCCTAGTCAAATAGTCAGCCATCATATCGTCGAAGGCCTTAATCGACGGATCGGAAGCAGCCGCCGAAGCATCGTCTCCTCCGGGAGCAGCAGCCGCGAACCCAGCCGAAAAAGACTCGAGGCGCGCCACCGCCGCCTCTAGCCTCTGAATCAGCGTGCCCTCCATAGCAAGAGAAACTCAGATCTGGTGAATGTTGCGTTTGTGTGTGGCTGTGGGGGTTTTGGTGGTTTGTTTATCTGAGAATGTTCTGTTTTCGTGTGTTTTTCTTTTCTTCTCTTTTGGTTTGGAGTTGGACGCCGAAAGGTGAATACAACAAGCGTGAGTGAAAAAGAAATGAATTAAGGGAGGTTTGTTTGGTTTTGCGCGGGGTTTGGTTGGTTTTGGGCTTGGGAGGTTAATGGAGTTGCGATATACACGTGTCTTACTTGCGTTGTGGAACACCTGATCTTATGAGTCCATGAGATCGGAAAGTCAGGTCTTTTTTTGACTTCTTTAAATTGACGATTTATAGTGCATAGGTTAAAAGAGGTTGAGACTTGTGTTTAATACTTTTAAATATATAATAAATATATTAAAATTATAAAAAATAATATAAAACATTTATTTCAATGACATTGAAGTACTGAACAAACTCGATACTTTTAGTGATACCAACTCATGTGTCATGTTTACCCGGGTCAACAAAACTCGTGAAATGTGTATTGTTGTAAAAGTCTCCTCAACGTAAGAGTCTTGTATTTGTGCTTTCGCACTTATGATATTTTTTAATTTGAGATTCCACTTGATCTTGGACTCGAATGCTAATGACTTACACTCTACAAATGTAGTACATCGTTAAGCAAAACTCAAGGGGTATCTGAATATCACCTCGGACGCGAGAATAAGATTTTTTTTTATCATTGTGAAACAAAGGTGTGTATGTGAATTCTAAATAGAATTTGAGAGCTTAAAGTATGAGAATGACACAAATGAGTCTCAAAGGTAACAAAAGAATTCATACATCATAGCTTGAGGGGTATATATACTCAAAAGATCAAGATGTAGGGGGCGATATGTCGCGTTGTGATTGTTTGCAATTGGGATTTGATGATGTCATACGCATGTCATGAGCTCAAATGGTGATTTTATACAACACATGATGATGTCACGGTTATGTAGAAATGGCATAGTGATGATTTCATCACATTAGGGTCCTTGAGAACCTAGGGCCTTGGAGGTCGTCGGATGACCAAGTTCAGGACGTTGCCTTAGAGATCGAGTACCATGTCATAATTCACGCGTACTTATCCAAAGGTGTAGTACGAGGGTTTGAGCCTGAGAGGTTACCAATTGGTTGTGCATAGCCTAGAAAGGTTCCGAGGACTATAAGTATTGACAACTTAGGTACTTAGGTAATCTGATATCTCAAGATTTGACTTGAGTTGTAGGGGGCGGCCCGAAGGTCTTGAAGTGTGCGGGCACACACATCTTAGAGGTGCACACACGAGGTACGCGTGCACATGCACACTCTAAAGAGTTGAGTCTAAAAGATTAATGATTTCTCATTCATGTTATCAGTTTATATACATGTTGAATGGATACATTGAACAAACACAACTTATGATGAAGAGAAATAAACTAACATACACAATGGTTGGATAATAATAAAAAATCTAATATTGAATAATATATTTTAACTATATACTCTTATCAGTTTACGGTTGTGGAACAAGTCCAATCTTGGCTTTAAGAGAATCAAATTGAGTACGAGAAAGCGATTTGATAAGAGCATCATCAAGTTGATCAAAAGAGGAGATGTGTGACACTCGTAGCAAACTATTTTGAACTTGCTCGTGGATGAAGTGATAGGCAATATCAACATGTTTTATACGCGAGTGAAAAAAAAAGGATTGGAACAAAGATTTGTGCCTCCAATATTATCACAATAAATAATTGATTGATGAGACATGGGAACACCCAATTTCGTGAGTAGAGAACAAATCTATAATGTTTCAGCATCGGTAGAGACCATCGATCACTATTCGGCCTCGGTTGAAGAACGAGCCATATTTCACTGTTTCTTTGAGCTCCAAAAGATAGGATTATGATCCAAATAAACTATGTAGGCACCAGTTAAAGTGTTATCATCTTTATTTCCAACCTAGTCAGCATTAGAAAATGCATGAAGTGCGAGTAGAGAGGTACGATGTAGGGAAATGACATGATGTTGCAATAGTCGTTTAACTGCATGCTAATATTCATTGGTTGGTTGGCGCATGAACTGAGATAATTTGTTCACCGCGTACGCAATATTCGGTCGAGTGAGTGAGAGATATTGGAGACTGCCAACAATTGTTTGATACTCGATGGAATTAGATAGTAGGGTTCCAGATTGTAAAGTCAGAATTAGGCTAGTTTCTAGTGGTGTGGGAGTAGGTTTGGCTTCAACCATATGTGTCCTATTGAAAAGATCGGTTATGTACTTGCGTTGACTTAGGAATATACCATTTTTTGTGGGAAAGAACTTCCACTCCTAGGAATTAAGTAAGAGAGGCCTAAAGTCATTGAGAGAAAAAAGTTGAGAGATGTGTTGAATGAAAGTTTGTGTAGCTTTGTTATTATTTTCGATGACAATGATATCGTCGACATAAACGAAAAGATAAAAAATAACATCACATTTGTTGAAGATGAACAAGAAGACATCAACCACAAAGTTTTTGAAGCCGTAATGGAGAAGAAATTGGCGCAACTCATGGTATCATGCTCAGGGGGCTTATTTTTTTATTTTTATTTTTACCATAAATAGTTTTGCGGAGTTTGAAAATATGATAAGGGTAGTCACGAACAAAACTCGGAGGTTAAGACATGAACATATTTTCAGAAAGTGGTATTTGAAAAAACGCATTATTAACATCAAGTTGTCAGAGTGACCAACCTTGACTGAGTGCAAGGCTAAGAACAAGACGAAGACTCGAATGTTTGATAAGTTGACTAAAGGTTTTAGAGTAGTCTACTCCTAAACGTTGGTGGAAGCCTTTCAAAACTAATCGTGCTAACCAAATTATGAGAGGGATGAGATGAAATTAGATCATATGTCTCATGACGTAGTAAAACATCAAATTCTTTCAACATACCTTGTTGCCACATAGGGTCCTTAAGGGCTTGGGTAGCAGTGATGAAATCAAGAGTATTTTGTTGTAATTGGGCAGTGAGGATAAGTTTTTGAATTGGTTTGTAAATGTTATGTTTGGACCGTGTGACTATAACATGAGGTGAGGGCGGTTGACTAGTGGTGTTTGGTTGAAGTGGTGATTGTTGGTTATTGATATGAAAATAGTCAGTTTCTGATGTAGAGGTACTTGAATGTTTATCTAATTCTTGCACAGATAAAAGGTAGGTGTCATGATGTGAACTTGATTCTTGGGGTTGCGTTGGAAGAGTATGAGTATATATATGTGATGGATGAGCAGAGACGGCATGTCTAAATGGTGTAGTTATGATTGGTAGATTCATTGAACAACACTCAGAGAATGTAGATGGAGTAACACAAGCATGGGATGGATAAGAAGTTGCAAAGGAATAAATGGACTCAACAAACTGAACATGACGTGAAGTGTATAGAAAAGATGTGGTCGTGTCAAGACATAGATATGCACCTTGAGTAGAATAATATCCGATAAATACACATGGAGAAGAACGAGACTCGAGTTTGTGAGATGAGTATGGGCGAAACAAAGGATAACATAAACATCCAAAACTTTGAAGCTTGACATAATTAAAGAGGGTGTCAAAAAGTTTGTGATATGGTGAGAGGTGATTTAAAGTTGGTGTTGGGACGCGATTTATTAGATATTGGGTTAACTATATTTTTAGTACCCAAACTTATACGTGAAACTAAATCTGGTACCCAATCTTTTATTGTACCAGAGTTGGTGTCCACATTTTTATTTTGTACCAAATATGGTACCTACCATCAATTCAAGCTAACGGAACCGTTAACATGCTGATGTATAAATTAAAAAAAAACAAACGAAAAATTCGAAATACAAAAAAAAAAAATCAAAGTCTTGATGTTCTTATTGTGTTCTTAGTGTTCTTCAGTTTCAAATACAAAATTGAACCCAAATCTCAATAAATCAAAACAAACCCTAAATAAAAACTTAGAACCGAAAATCAAACACTAAAAATTGAACTCAAACACTTAGAACAAACAAAAAAGTCATACACTACGAAAGTTGACTGTAAATAATGTAACATTTTTAAATACAATATTGTATAAATCTGACAACAAAGAATTTATAGCAGACCCAGATCCATACTAGTTAATCTCTACTCGGAATGGAGGATTTCAATGTAAACTGGAGACATGAATTTCAAACATTAAGATGAACAAATTAAGCATCAAGACTGAGAAACAAAAACAGAGGAATTGAAGAGCTCAAAGCAACATAGGCTCAGATCTGGAAAAGCTAAAAGCTATGGAGGTGGAAGAGAGGTTTGTGAAGGAGTTGAGGGGCCAATTTATAGAATAAAAAAGTGAAGGAAAATAATTAAAAAAAGGGCATTGGAATCTCTTGTTGGTGGTGGTGACGAAATTTCCAAGATCGCCACAACCGCCGATCTCGCCAGAGCGCTGCACCTACGCAACATCCGGCGAGCTTCAGCCAAGATCCGGCGAGCTTTAGCCAAGATCCGGCGAGCCATTTGAGGAGGTGAAGAAGGAGCTCGGCCTCGTCCCCAATCCCTTGTAGTGTTTGATTTTTTTTTTTTGTGTTCTTAGTGTTTGAATTCATTTTTGAGTGTTTGATTTTCGATTCTAATTTATTATTTGGGGTTTGTGTTTGATTTGGTGATATTTGATTTCAATTTTGTATTTGAAACTGAATAACACTACGAACACAACAAGAACACCAAGAACACATTAAGAAAATGAAGTTTGATCTGATTTTTCTTTTGTATTTCAAATTTTTCGTTTGTTTATTATTTTTTTTAATGTTTTTTTTTTAATTTACACGTTAGCAAGTTAATTGTTCCGTTAGCTTGAATTGACGGTAGGTACCAGAAATGGTACAAAATAAAAATGTGGGTTCTAGTTTTGCTACAATAAAAGATTTGGTTTCGCGTATAAGTTTGGGTACTAAAAATACAGTTATCTCTTAGATATTCGACAGTAGAAAATGCGTAGGGCCAATATGACATAGGCATGGATGCATGTGTAAGAAGAGAGAGTGAGAGTTGTTTCAACAATATGACAATGACGACGTTCAAAGTAACAATTGTGTTCATGAGTGTGAGGTGGAGAGGTAAGATGAGAGACCTCATTTATGATTAAGAATGATGAAAGAGCTTTGTATTCTCCCCATTGTCTGAGTAAAGAATTATGATTAGACAATTAAAAATAATTCTACTAAATCTTAAAATGGAAAAAGACATCGTGTGTCAAATTTGCGTTTGAATGGATAGAGCCATATATATTTTCTAAAATTATCAACAAAGATAACATAATATTTGAAATTATCAGCATGTTAAATTGGAGATATCAATACATTAGTAATTAATTAATGACTTCAAAAGGAGAAGTGGTGGAGAGAGATGATGTAGAAAATGGTAATTTATGACTTTTACTGCATTGACATGCATTACAATTAAAATTAAAATTGAACTATTGAGAAGGAAATGAGGACAAAATATTTTTGAACATTGTCAATGAAGGATGACCTAGCCTATTATACCACTTAGACAATGTGGTTTTCATGTTGGAAAATGCAATTAAAGGAGATTGAGTAGTAGTGACCGGCTATTCATACACACCATCTTTAGTCTGACTTTGCAGAAGGATTGCCCCCAAGTAGAGATCATTCACAAGATTAGAAGTAGATAACAACTAAATGGAAATATTATTAAATTTACAAAATTGAGAGATAGATATAGTGTTAATTACACATGGCACCTTTGTATTATACACGATTTGCATATGACTATCCTAAGGTTCTATGTTAACTTTTGACTACCCTGTATTATGTCAGAGGGACCTTCCGTCCAAAAATCATCAGTTAAGTGGTAAAAGACCGAAATGCCCTTATTACATAATTTTTAAATACAAATAATAATAATAATAAAATAAAATGAAAATGAAAATAAAATAAAAAAACCAAACCTTCTTCTTCGTGTCGTCGTCGCTAGGGGTGGGGTCTCGCCGCGTCGCCGTCAAGAGGGGGTCTCGCCCGCGTCACCATCACCGGAGGGGGGCTCGCATGGTCAAGCCCGTCGCCGGGAGGGCTCACCTAATTGTCGTCGTCGCTTGAGTTTGCTCGATCTGGCCTGCTCGTCGTGGCGAGGC
>JAYMTK010002421.1:0-13926 GCA_036897405.1 Pelargonium myrrhifolium | reverse complement strand
AATAATTATAAATAAATTTTTTATTCCTTTAAATCGATAAATGTAAATAATTTTATAACATTAAAACATATCCATTTGTTACACTAAACATTTTCATTAATTATACCAAATACATGTGAAAATACATGTAAAAACAATACATATATGAATCCTCCTCCTAAATAAAATTTTCATAATATTCATGATAATTTAAACATAACTAAATAATGTAATTAAAAAGAATATTACCATTCATCTTGGACAAATTTTTAAAGAAAATAAAAAAATAAATTGGGGGTGAGCAGTATCTTATTTCCTTGCTGATTTGGGAACCTAAAGTGGTGCCACGTTAGTTGGTGGAAGGAAGTACCTACGCGCCGAATCATAGATGGTGGCCCACGCGATGTTCGTTGATTTGATAGGAGCTTTCTTTTGTTCCATTGAATGTCCTTTACTGCCCCCAGCCATCTCAGGAGAATGCCATCTGTCCACTTAATCTGTGCCACCCATCTAGGGGCCTTTTCGGTATAAAAAATATATATATCCAGAAAAAACCGGGCGGCGCCTGGTGGGGCGGTTGCGTTGCCCGTCCATCGAAGCAACCCGTTTCTCCTTTTTGTTGTACTATTTTCCTTTTTGTGTATTTATAATTTTTGATGAATAAAATAAATAAAGGAGAACATCTTTTTTGGTCTATAAAAATGTAACTAATGATTAATTTTGAAGCTAATGATTCATACTTTTTTGTGTAGTATTGGTATCCATCCCCACACCCCACTGCTCTATACTTTTTCCTCCACTTTCAACACTTTTTTTTTTTGAATTTCAATGTCTTCAAAGAGGGGCAAAGTGCCTAAATCATTGTAAATTATAGAATTATAATTCAAATACAATTAAATTGTATTTAAACAATATAATACACGAGTGGGTCCAAAATTTAATTAAAGTAGACATAAGCGTTAATTTATGAGGTGGTATTTAAAATTTGACTGAAATTCTATTTTTCTCCCTACATACATATGTTTTGAATTAAAAATACAAAATTTAGAAACAAAACAAAGATCAAATATTAGAGACGATTGTGTCTCCCTTGCCAAATCACAAGTGTTTTACTTTTTTATGAAATGAGGTGGAGAAGGGAGCTTAGTAGGAGTTTTCTACCCAAAAAAAACCACGTTTTAAATGAAAATTTGACAAACAAATTATTTTCTGACGAACTGCATTTATCCTATGTGACATGCAAATGAGGTAAAATGACTTTTTTTAATTGTTTACGAACAAGCTCTAATAGTCTTCCGAAAATAATCTTGTTTTACATTCTCTTTTAATCGTTTTTATCAATTAAACTACACAAAATAGAATACCTCTCTCACTTTAACTCAAAACTCTATCAAACCCGACCTAATAAAATCTGAAACTAAAAATTCTTATATGAAGAGACGCAGTTTAACCATCTAGGCATCCTTACAAACTCTTTTAATCATATTTAAAAATGTTCTATTTGTTATATGTTTTTAGCTGATTAATAAATCCAATCCTAAAAACAACCATTCATATTTTCTTGAATGTGTAAAAGAGAGAAAAATACAGAAGAAATGAGAGCAGAACATACAAAACGTGGTGGCAAAAGGCCAGGCCTCCACCTGCCCCTCTGATTTCTCTGAAACACACACAGAGAGACCCTAAAATAAATATAATTTTCATTTTTCTTCAGTTTCCAAAAATTACTAATAACCCAGTGAAGTGAAGAGAAGCCAGAAAAAGAAGATATTGATCAGATAATGGCATGAAACGAGAAGAGAAGAGAAGAAAATAAATTAAAATTTTGGAAGCTGTCTACATAACAACAGCTCAATAAAAAGACCTCCCAAATTGTCTTTCTCTTCTCTTCTCTTCTCATTAGCCTTTTCGGCTCTCTCTATCGCTCATAGCTGTTGCCAGATTCCTCTTCTCCTCTCTCATTTAAATACGGAGCTTATTGTTAAAGAAGAGCCATTTATTTATTTATTGTTCTACACATTTGAAACCACAGAGTGGTTGTTGATACGATGCATTTTCATCTGGGTTTGGCTCTGTTTCTCTCTTCTCTTCTTGGACTTGCTGTTCTTGCAGCTTCTGGGTCTTCCAGAAACCTCCCAATCGTCTCCTTTGACGAAGGCTACTCTCATCTCTTCGGAGATGACAATCTTATGGTTCTCCGAGATGGGAAATCGGTGCACCTTTCTCTAGATGAGAGGACAGGTTGGGTCTTCTTGCTCCTCTGTTTTCTGATTTTTTTTTCTTTGCTGTTTTTTGGGGTTTTTTGTGGACTGAGCTTGTTTTTTTTTAATGGCTTGTTTGCAGGTTCTGGATTTGTGTCTCATGACCTCTACTTGCATGGGTTCTTCAGTGCTTCGATTAAGCTTCCTGCTGATTACACAGCTGGAGTTGTGGTCGCCTTCTATGTGAGTAATCGATCTATTAAGCTGATTCTATCTATCAATACCAAGATTGATTTTTTATGTGTAAAGATCATTGCTTTTCCCTTTTGTTAGTGACCCATTAATGTCTATCTCATTCGGATAGAGTTTCTGTGGAACATTTAGCATTTTAAGCTGATTTTAGTGAGAATGGGATGGCAGTCTGTTTGATTTTTCACTTTCATGTTCCTGTATTTTTATGAGATTGATTTTTGGAAGCTGAAGATGGGTTTTTATATATTAATGTAATATTTGAGCTCTGTTAAGGTGCTTAATCCTGAATCTAAGACCCTAACTTTTCTTTAACCCAGATGTCAAATGGAGACATGTTTGAGAAGAACCATGATGAAATCGATTTTGAGTTCCTGGGGAACATCAGAGGCAAAGATTGGAGGATTCAGACCAACATTTATGGAAATGGAAGCACCAACGTGGGCAGGGAAGAGAGATATGGACTCTGGTTTGATCCCTCAGAAGATTACCATCAGTACAGCATTCTCTGGACTGATTCTCAGATCATGTAAGCAACATCATCCATCACCCTACCTGCACATCTCTTTCTGGCTCTTTTTTTTTTTTCTTTTCTACATGTCTCTCTCAATCTTCCAATGTTTCAAATTTAATCTGAACCCACTTTTACTACTTTTCACCAATCATCTCAATTTTCTTGAGTATGGAAGTTTACTGTATATGGGTTTTTTGCTGGTGTGATGTGAGGTGAGGCCTTGGTTTGTAGGGTATAGGCAGGTCTCTTGTTTTGGGATATTTGTTCAGAAGTTGATTTGTTTTCTTCCTGTAAATACTTATATTGCTATATCAAGTCCCATTCTTGAATTAGCAAATGCTCTGTTTGGATGCAGAGGAGAGCAAGTGAAAACTATTGGATTTGGTGTTTCAAATGTTGGATTCTATATTGAACTAACAAATTGATGTTATTAAGCCTAATTCAGCTTTAATTACTTGGATTCAAAATCTTTACCTCTTTCCCTCCCATATTTACTTTGGATAGGTGATGTACAATGAATGGCAGCTGGCAATATTTGTTTGTGTGAATTAATGTTGTTTGTTGGTTTTTTGTTGCAGATTCTATGTAGATGGTATTCCTATTAGAGAGTACAAGAGAACAGCATCTATGGGTGGAGACTTCCCTTCCAAACCAATGACACTTTATGCCACAATATGGGATGGTTCGGATTGGGCTACCAACGGAGGCAAATACCGGGTGAACTACAAGTACGCGCCCTACATCGCCCAATTCTCCGACCTCGTGCTTCACGGTTGTGCAGTGGATCCAATCGAACAGTCCTCCACTTGTGACAGCACCGAAAACGCTCGTGGCATCCCTACCGGTGTCTCCCCGAAGCAAAGAATCAAGATGGAGAGTTTCAGGAGGAAGCACATGACATACTCCTATTGCTATGACAAAACTAGATACAAAGCTCCCCCAAGTGAGTGTGTGATCAATCCCCAAGAAGCTCAAAGGCTCAAAGCTTTCGACCCGGTCACATTTGGAGGAAGCCGCCGCCACCACGGGAAGGGACACCACCGGAGCCAATGAGGAGATCTTACATATTTGACATTGCTGCCTTATAATATCCAATTGCTTTATTCTGTGAATAGGGAGGACTGAGGAAGATGGTGGGAGAGAACATAGATTTATTGATATATAGTTTTGATATGGTGGGTGGGTATGTATATAGATCATACCTTTCTTTAGGTTCTAAGCCATTTTTATCATTTTGATGTTTGGTTGTCTCTTTGGCCCTTACAGATTGAATTTGGTGATGATTTCTGTACTAAGACACACCCCACACCCCTGTTGTGGTTTTAATAAAGTTTTAGTATATATATTTCTGTCTGCTATGTATGGATTGATTTGTATTGTATGATTTCTCAAATCAATAACACTAGTGTTCTTGTTTTCATGCTATTTGTTTCTTACTGGTAAGAACAGGAGGGAGGCATAAAGAAAACCCAGCTTTTGGGTTTGTCTGCAATATTTTTAGGTCGTCAGTAAGGGTTGTCGGGTCACATTCCACAGAGGCTTTTGTCAAAGATTAGTTGAGAATCCAAAGTTGGTTTGGATGTGACATGTGGGCAAGGTGGCAACCAAACAATATTTTTGCAGAGTTTTGTGCTGATGATTTGAGGAGATTGAGAAACTCATGCAAGAATTTAAGGGTAGAGAACAACCATACATGACATACTCTATGAAATGAATCATGTTACCGTAAAAGATATTGTTTTCCAACAAAAGCTGGGCTTGTAGTTTAGTTGTTTACAGATAGATGGTCATTGAATTCCAAGTAGAGGGTAAAAAAATTTCTCAGATGAATTGAGAGTGAAATAAATTCACAGGGTGGATATGGTACAGGCTCCATAGTAGTAGTAATTGGGAGGATCCATTACAATTTACAGTTACAGGACAAATAGAGATTAAATATGGGTTGATACTTGATAGGTTGTGGATTCATTTCTGGCTTAGCTTTAGCTTTAGATTAAATACAGAATACATGCCTATAAACAAGTCTGTCTACCCAGAAACTGTTTACTTTTGCAGTGTAACCTTCAGTTTCTGCTTGTTCTAAAAACTTCAAATATGTCTGTGAACTAATCTGAGATACTGATTCTGGGAAATTTTCTTATTAAGCAACTTACAACAAATATTTGAAACCAAAACTCAGCTCTGTATCAAGGATACGCTTATTATAGTCATGGGTTTTGTTCATAGATGAAAATAAATGAGAGAACAATAACATACCCTAGATGGCATGCACATTTTTGATATTTTACAAACTTCGCATTGCTGTGAAGAATAACCAAAATTCCTAGTTATGAGATTCCGCCTCCTTCTTTTCAATCAATTTCAGGAAATTGCTCACAATTGTCTTGCCTTCCGTAGTTATAATGCTTTCTGGATGAAACTGAACCCCCTGCAGTTTTTCAATCAATTTGGTTAGTACTAACTAGACCTTAAGCTGTCACAACGACAGCCTTGTTCAAAAGCATTAAAAAAAAAACCCACAGAAATGCTTGCTGACAACAAAGATAATAGAGATAGATGATTTGCAAAAATATATCCCACCTGTAGGAACTTATACTTCTTGTGACGAGCTGCCATTATCAATCCATCTTCAGTCCATGCTGTAATCTCAAGTTCTTCACTAGGGAAACTTTCTTTTTCAATCACAAGGCTATGATATCTACCGGCAGTGAAAGGACTGAAGAGACACAAAGCAAGACATAAAAACGTATTTCAGCTGTAACTCTCGATAATTCAGGAACAAGTGCAAAAACGAACGGAAGATCTTTTTCGGCAAGAAATGGTCACGTGCATATGTATGGCGTTTAGTGTTATTTGCTGAAGCCACAAAGCAGGCTCCTCAGAATCTACCATCCACCATCAGTTTGTATTATAAAATAGCATAATATATAGTCTGGTTAATATTTCACCACTTCAAAAAAAAAAAAAAAAGCACTGAACTTATAAGAGAAAAGAGAGATTGACATCTTTTGCATCTTGTAATACGGAAATTCATATACGGAGTACGTAACGTCGCAGAACCTCCAAAAGCAATCGATATCTTACATAGTACCACTCAACCAACAAAGGCTTTTATAAGTAAAATTAACAGATCATTTTACATGATTTGAGATGTACGAATTAAAGATCACGTATGTGACTAGTTCGTTTGGTAAGATACCACGCACATACATAACTTAACTAAGGCAAGGCAAGGTAAATAGTTCATTTGATAATGAATAGTCATTTATCTGCCAATGTAATCTGATAATATTCCTCACATTCACAAGTAATGCAAACTATCATGTGCAGGGAAAGACCCAGTGAAAACTATCCATGACCTGTAGGTGACTAATGATCGAACTCTTATCCTATGTCTGGCTATTAAATAGCTTTTAGAAAGATAGAGCAAAACAAGCAAACAAAACTTAGTATATAGTCTTGATAACTCATTACCTTCCATTTTACACTACCCTAAACTTTTCCAGTATCCAAATTGAGCCTTATCGTCTAGTGTAAGCTTGGAAGCTAGCTAAGCAAAAATAACTGCACTAGCAGGTTCCATTTATACCACGGACTTTGCATGTTCTAACAAGCGACATATGATTTAGGAACATTCTCAACATAAGAAATAACTAGAGTTTGCAAAGATGGTTGTAACGTACTTTGATAACCCAGTAAACAAGCCATCTTCTCCTTTCTCATCATAATATACAGGGGAACTTTTTCCATGCATCACACCAAGAGGAGCACGAACAATTTTCCCTACAAAATAAGATCCGCGTGGATGGAATTAATAACACAGCAGCAAGCAGTTCAGAAACAAGAATAGGTATGATGAAAATTACTAATTCAGAGTATAAACTAACTTCGGTTTCCCATTTGTACAGATCGTGTGCATTTATACAAAGCAAATATATACGTATGTTATTCAGCCACAATATTACTGCTTTTGGAAAAGACCAAAAAGCAGGGAGTCATGTTCATAATGCATACAGGTAAAAGTCTATACAAATGGGCTTGGTCATATATATATATATATAGTTCAACAAGCCAAAATAAGACACTGGCATATCTGGCTGGTTAGTAACAATCTTGTCTTTCAAGGCACAATGGATGACCCACTCATCACTATTGCAAAAATATACACACTATCATTCTCAATTGCCCCACTGTCACACAAAGTCTCCACTCTCTCCCCCACATGGACTCTGGAAAACTGGATCAATAGTCCCCTCGACTGCATAACTGCATCTCAACATCTTCAACTCCAGTCATAACTTCGCACTTAGCTCCCCAAGCTACCATCAAAGAGCTACTAGGACTCTCTTTGTTTTTTGAACTTCTGGACTCTAGAGTTGTAGTGCAGTTTTATCACTGTTTTTTGTACTCTTTTATATTCTCATTTCTTTCTTAGAAATGTAGATCAATATAAAGTACCTTTGGTTATAAAAAAAGAAAAGAAAAAAAAGACAACTTAAAAGTACGAAGTAATTATAGAAGAATTACCCCCAAAGGCCTCTCCAATGCACTGCAACCCCATACACACACCAAACAAAGGTACAAGAGGTCCAAGTTCCAAAACAGTCTGCAATGATATTCCAGAATCCTGAGGAGTGCCTATAGAAGGAATATTGAATAAGGATTTTATGTAATAACGTAATCTTCAATTCTATAAATTTTGGAAGAAAATAGGAAGCTCATATCAGAACTCAGAAGTTCTTTTTTTTATTTTAATCAGCAGAACTCAGAAGTTCTTACCAGGTCCTGGAGATATAAGCACTCCTCTCGGGTTTTTCCTGAAAAAAATGGCAAGAAAAGTTGAACACATAATTAAATTAAAAATATAACATGTACCCACATAAATTCCATTTTTGAGAAGGCCATTACATCAAATATATGCATTAGCAATTGACGTTCAGACAGTAAATTAGAAACCTTACCTTTTCAGTTCCTCCACAGTCAACTCGTCATTCCTAAAAACCTCGAAGTTACATCCAAGCTCTCCCATATACTTCAGTAACATGCAAGGGGATTAAGACAGTATTTCATTTATGAATACAATCAGCTTGTGACTTGTGTGTGCGTGAGAAAGAGAGAGATTCTATAGCATTTTTAGTATAAACATTTGAATAACCATGTCAGGACTCCAACTAGTGTTTGGCTAATTGTCAATTAATGGCATTGAAGGCCTTTACATTTCCTTAAACACTATATTCTGAATGCTTCATTCAGTTAAATTTTCAGTTTTTTTTTTTTTATCCTCTAGTAAAATTTTGAAACCTTTCCTAAACTCTAGCTAGAAAAAAAGAAAAAGAAAAAGGGATACTGTTCAACTTAAATTGTGTACCTGTTAAAGAGACCAATCAAGTTCACTCACAAGTTCGAGATATCCGTTACAAAGATAATATCAATGTCAGGCTTAATCAGGTCATTTCCAAAATAAGTCTGAATGGGAGGGTTTTGATATCATTCCTTGTGGGGACTAAGATATTTCCATTCAATGTTTTAACCGAATATTAATAAATCCAAAACAGGATTAGATGTCTGTTTCCATTCCCGCATTCATGCCCAATAGCTATTGAACAACAGTGCTCAGAAAACACGTCTGCTGCAAAAATTGTTCCCTATTGCACAGTCCTCGGTTTACATTGGTTCACAACGAATTTCTAGTATTATTACCATCTGAGCAGACATGTATCAAATTTGTCCCATCATCATGAGAAAAGTAGAACATAATGCATACAGCTTTATTATTCTAATCTCATGATTTCAATCTTTCAATTTTGTTTCATTTTGGCAGACAACAATTGTGGCACTTCCAAATAGAGACAAAATTCTACTTTAGCTCAAATGTTTCCATTCAATACATCACAATATTCTGTTCGGAACTATCAATGAAAAGGAAAACAAAACCAAATCTTGTGCTGTGCCACAATTTACCTCCATTTCATGACCTTTGTACATGTCTAGAAACTTTGTTTTAGCCTTTTCTGAATGTTTCAAAATATCAAATATCAGGCCTTCTTACTTGAAAGGTGTAAAAGTAACTCATCAAAGAAAATTATTATAGTCTCTCACACTCATCCGTATCAAACACTATCACCCACAAAGTTAAAAATTGAATATGATGAGGAATTGAGGATCTTTATTATTTGGATGGGAAATCCTAACAAGGTATTTTAGATCAGATGAGCTTTCCTTTCCCTTTCCAATTGGGAAGCTAAACAAACAGAACCACTGAATGGAATAGAAGAGAAATCACCCCTAAAATGAATTTGACAAACAGTCTGCCACTACAACTGAAATCTTTATAGCTTTCAATGTTATTCTAGATTCTTTTCAATCGAAACCATAAAGTTTTAAAATTTTACATCTATTTTACTGTAAAACAAAACTTTCATTCCAATTTCGTTTCAATTAGAAGAACCAATTCCTCTTAATTAAGATTCACACAAATCATTTCCTCTCCTCTGTTCATAATTAAACCATCTAAACAACACATGCAAATATGAAACAAAACGAAAACTTTTTTGAAATTTTGTCAATTTCTCAACACATTTCCCCCATTCAAATAGAACATGCAAAGCTCAAAAATCAAAAACCGAAAATGAACAACAGACCTGGCAGAGATTATAAGTGAAACTGTCGTAATTGTCAATGACAACGATGGGCTTGTCGATCTTCTTACGATTCGGAACCGCAGACCTGGAGTTCGATTCAGTGCCGGCCACGGACGCTTTAACAGAGAACCCATCTTTCCTTGTGACCCGAAAATGCAATTCTGCGCAGAAAGAAACATTTGCATTAATCTTGGAACAAAAAGGTCAACACTGAACACAGAGAAGAGAGGTTGACGAAGTGGGTACGTGAAGAAGAGAGTGTGGAGCGGAGAGTGAGAGAAGGGGTCGTTAGGGTTTTGGATTGGAACGAAGATTTTGGGGAGAAGGAGGTCTTGGAGAGCATTGCAGCAGCAGCCGCCATTGTTCTGTCACAGAGAGAAGAAACAGAGCGTTACTTTTGGACTCGCAAGTTTCTGATGTGATGTCGATGCTGATGCTGATGATTTTATACCGAACTAATTTTACAATTACTCACTCCATTTATGGTTTTAAAATAATATTAATAATTGGCAAATTAAAATGATATAATTTCCGTTTAAAGGAAGTATGGTTCCTTATTTTAGTTTATAGAATATAGTTCAGGCCAGCTATTTATATATATATATATTTTTTTTTCTTCTGAGAATGCAACTGTCCAAGTTTCTCTTTCAAGGCAAATGAGAAATGGGGTTAAAGTTATATTAATCTATTTTTATTTCTCCGACACTCTCAAAAGTGATTAACATATTTTTATTTTTTCATCTGTCTCGAAATTGGTGTTCACCTTCATTTTCATTTATGGTTAGTTAGGGAACGTCAGAGAGAAACAAGTTTCAATCAACCTATTAGCAATATTGAGATTAAACTGTGACACAAAATTAATGAATCTGAAAATTAGTGTTCACTCTAATATATATTTATGGTTAATTGGTTAAAGTCGAAAGAACAAGGAGTGTAGAAATTTATCGTAATGGATACAAGAGTTAATTCACTAAAAGTTGTGGCTTGGAATTTGAAGAAAGAAAACGTTTAAATGTGGGAATTGATATATATGGCACATGAATTAAATGGTGATATGGGATTGGGGTGCAACTTCTGGAATTGGTTTGGTGAAGATTCATTTTTTAAGCCAATGAATCAATTCAATCACGACCCATACCAGAAGAAAAAAAAGTACACAAATTCAATGCACACAAGGTTTCATTAAACATCCCAATAATTGAGGGGGGAAAATGGTAAAGATCTGTCATAATTTTCAATTGAGAGATTTTAATTCACCTTAAAAGCAATATAATGAATACCAAAATCTTTGGAGAAGACTATGTATATCCATTTAATCTAATAACAGGATAACTATTATATCAGATGATGTTGGAGGCTGCGAAGCAATGTTTCTATTACATCACATCGCTCGCAACACAAGACAAGAATAAGGCTAACCAAATCTTTACTCGTACTAAAACATAGTACCAAACACAAACAAAAAGCTCCTTAAACACGCCACTACTGATAAGGATTGAAGTCATACAATATTATTGTATGCAACATAATCAGGTCTAAGAAACATCTGCAGAGGATAATATCAAGTCCAACAAAATTCCCACAAGCTTGGTCTCTGCATTAATGCATGTCCAGAGTATCGCGCAACCTGAATGGGAGGGAGAGGACAGCAGTAGAGAAAGATCAATGAAAAATAAAATAAAAATCCAATCAAAATAAAGTGGTAGTTCTGCAATGAATTCACTGTTTACATCTATGCTCGCCTTAGTATGAACAAATTCAGCAAGAACAAATAATCTGGGAGAAGTAAAAAAATGGATAGCGTTGCACCGGATTCAGCATCGAATGCCTTTAAGATTTGCAAATTCTGAACAAATTTAGTTAAAGATGAATTCATTCTCGTAATTTACCTCCACACGATAGACACCAACTCAATTAACTTATAACATAAAATGACAATTTATCCTCAAGTAAATAACAAATGCAAACTTCATAAGCTTCAAATGTGGTCCCAATATCTGGGTTTTGAACTAAAACTTACAATTTTATTTTAACAAAATAGCGATTCAACAACAAACCATAACAAACTTGCATATTCATTTCTTACACTAAGATCTTAAATTTTTTACAACAATAATTTGACATTTGCTCAAAGTCATAACCTATGTTCAATTCTCATATTCAAAAGTCAAAACCAACTGCACTGTATTCAGAGTCCAGACATGAAGATACCAAAACAAAAAGTACCAAAAAAACTGTAAATAAAATTGGTGTTGCTCCACTCAGAAGGGCTCAAGGGGTAGCTCAGGCGGCAAAGGAGGGGGTGACGCTGAAAAAGGAAAGAAGGAGAAGAGAAAGAGGAGGGCGCAAAATATGGTGTAATTCGGAATTATCCCTAAAAGCATTGTACCCATCCATTGATAGAACTGGAGATTAGCATTTAACTCCCCATCCCCAAAAAATAATGTACAGGCGGATACATTTAACTCATGAAGATAACCACTCATTAACAGATAAGACAAAACCTAGCTAACAGATAACTGCCATTACATTTTCTCAAAAAACAAATATATTTGTCCATGGAATTCAAAGGTCCCTTATAACATAGTCACGACAAACAAAACACGAGTGAGGAGACATTTTAAAGTTACAACTTTTCAAAAAGATTCAACAATAACTACTAAACAGGATCTCAATGGTTCGATACTATACATATTGAATCTCTTGCCCTCTCTGTGCCAACTCAAAGATTCAGGATTCAGTAACAATTTCTCTCCCAGTATATTTGAGTAGAAGTGGCATGCTATTCACTGCAGCCCAATTGTGTTTACTTGAATTAAAAAATGCATAGTCTTACTCCCTAAATTCACATGTAAATACATTGCCAACTAACAACCTGTGTATTATGAATTTTTAACAATGTTAAAAAAAGTTAATACTTCTAGCATACAAAAGTCAAAACCAACTGAAATATCCACTTCTCAAATGAAGGAGAAAGAACGGAAATTAAATAAATTTTGTATGAATGAACAAACTATTATAGCACTGAAGAGTGAGAGAGATACCCGTATCATCAACAAATTATTATGCAGTACAATTAGTATATAAACTGTAAAACCAGTTGAATTAATAGTTGGAACAAAGAAACCATAACAAAACAGGGCAATAATCTCGAGTATCTAAATACTCAAAACACTAATGGAATGTAAATAGCTCAAAACCAGAGATTATTCACGAAACAGAGACAAAGTTATAACTATAAAAACCCACCTCCCCTTTTTACTTGTAGTCAAAATTCGGCATTGGTTTATCATAGCTCTCCAAAATTTCCGTCTTGCTTCCACTACTCGAACTCAAATCAGACTCTTTGTTGCCTCCACCAAACCACCCACCGACACCACCAAACCACGAACCAGAATCCGAACCCGACGATCCAGAAGCCACCTGTGGTTGGGGCTGTCCAGGCATCTGAAATCCCGCCGGGAGGCCAGGCCCGGCCTGAGGATCTTCAAACATGACCGGCATGTTCTGTGGCGCGCTCATCATCTTGTTGAGCATTAATCCAGCTCCTTCGATTAGGGCTAGGAGTATGCCACCGAAGGCAGCGGAGCGAGCCGAAGCTTTGAGGCCTTGGCGCATCTGGAGGAACCCTCCGGTGGCGGCGCCGGCGATGATGGAATTCCAAGGGTCCTCCTTCTGGCGGAAGTAGACGGAGGTGCAGTCGAAGACGGAGAAGAGGCCTCCCCAGACGGCGAAGCTGCCGCCGACGCGGGGCGCGTTCATGCGGACGGCCTGGGTGCCGCCGACGAGGCGCTGGCCGGAGGGAGAGTTGTAGACGCCTTTGAGGAAGTGGAAGGCCGATCCGCCGACGGCTCCCATGCCAAAGGCTCCGCCCATGTCGTCGAGGATGCGATCGGGGCAGGGCTCGCGCTTGTTCTCCGGAGCCGACATGATCTGGTTGGAATGGAGTGCGAGTTTTAGGGTTTTGGTGGTTTGGGAATTGGGGATTGTTGTAGGTTTTGAAGGGAACAAAGGAGGTGGAACCCGAAGAGGCTAGCCGTAGACGTGGTGCTACACTCTTCTGAAATACACCACACACGAGCTGGGCCCTACACGATTGGGCTGGGCCACAATTTTCATAATTGGACCGAGTCCTTATATATGTTTCAAAATATCCTCGTAACTGAACTTGGCATTCATAATCGGACCGAGTCCTACACGCAATCACGAAACCATGTTCAATGCTTTAAATGGTTGTTTGGGAACTCAAGTGTCCAAAAGGAGAAGGAGCGGAAGGAGTTAAAAGAAGGTTTTGATTTTATCGACTTTTGAATAATTGTTTGGTAAAATTAGTGGTAAAAAA
>JAYMTK010002420.1:0-13930 GCA_036897405.1 Pelargonium myrrhifolium | reverse complement strand
GGTAATATGAGAAGTTCATGTGTAAAAGTTTGTTAAAAGTAGAAAGTGACACTTATTTTGAAACAAAAATTAGACTCTCAAAACGACACTTATTTTGAAACGGAGGTAGTAGTTGTTAAGTATAAAACTATTAATGGGTCTTCAACTATCAGTTTAAGCTTTTAGTTAAATTGGTTTTTTTACATGATATCAGAGCGTTGGTGACTAAAAGGTCCCGAGTTCGAATCCTGCCGTCACCCATATCAAAACTATTAATGGGCCTTCAACTATCAGTTTAAGCGTTTAGTTGAATTGGTTCTTTACAATAGCGTATTATGTTCCTAGATGATAACAAAATTTCGATACCCCCTCCATCCCAAAATGAATGTCCACTCTATCAACAACAACAACAACAACAAAAAAAGTTATCCCAAAATTTGTTCATTTTCTTTTTTTGGTTAGTTAGTGTTATGCATGAATAATTACCAACAATATTTGTAAGATAAGTTAGTTTGAAGAGTTTGTTACTACAAGAACACTTGGGGGTATAAATGGAAAAGTGGACCCTCATTTTAGGACGGAGGGAGTAATACAAAAGAAAGAAAGAAATAAAGAAGTTATGTATTGATACATGTGGGCAATTGGTGAAGGCATCTGCCTATTTAGGTCGGCTACTATATTTTAGGTTTGTGGTTCAAATCTAGTCTACGGTATAAACAAATAGTTTATTTTCTTGTGCAGCCGAACATTTTTGTCGATCATTGGTGGGGTCATTGCTGGAATCTTGGGATTCACTAGCTTGACAGGATTTATCTTTTATTTCCTCGTCATGGCAATTACTTCAGTTGGACTTATAGCCAAGGCAAAGTTTTCCATTCATTCGTACTTTGATTGCTGGAACCGAATTCTATTTGATGGCTTTCTGAGTGGCCTAATGGTAAGCTTACATTTTATATATATATATATATATATATATATTGCATTGTATTTTACTATGAGCAGTGTTTTTTCTTATTTTCTGGCACGATTGGTGCCTGACTAGAATACTAGATGGCTTTCCGCTTTTTGTTTTCATGAATGATGCACGTGATTTGCCTATTATCTCATCTTGTGTATTTTAGAAATATATACTCTCGTATTTCTTTTTTGAACTTGTTATTATCTAGAATTGACCTAACATTTTATCTTGTATTTATGTTTTTGCAGTCGTTCGTGTTATTCTGGACGTATCCTTTCCATCTATTTAGACATTAACAGTAACAATTAAAGCTGTTACGTATTGAAACCATGGATAAGATCATAACCACCTGGTTTTCTCATTATTATAATACATGATTTCCATATTTTTTGTTAGTAAAAAAGCCTATATGCAAAGCAATGGTCGAACTGGATGCATAAATATTGACTCTTGCCGAATCCTACAATGGCGGGAGTCTAATGCGCATGGAAATCGTAATGATTGGCATGTAAAGTAACGTTTCTTGCACACCTTATCCCACCGAAGCGAGCTAAAACATTCAACTTTTGGCACTATAGCTTGAAATCCGAGTTATAGTGCCACAAGTTGATTATAGCATGTTCGACAAAGGCGCTCATAGGGTATTGATATTTTACTAATAACATTGTTTGTTGAATTGGTTTTACATGTTCCTGTTCTTCTTTGACGTAATAGATTTGCTTATGACTTGGTGCATATATTTTGAGGAATCACCAACACCACTACGAATCGAAGGAATCCGTGATGCTGTTCATGCTGCTCGCTTCGGGACATAACATTCTCATCAGTCCGGAACTGGATTTTATAATATGTATTGTTGTAAACCATAAGAGGAATATTTTTTTTTTTTTTCAGCTCCAAATTCTATTTTCTTTTCACAGCACCATTGCTAGATTTGGTCTATGAATTTCAGACAGACTGGTTTAGTCAAGAAAACTCCAAAGGGTATCATTTTTTCTGTTTAGATTGTTGTACTTGCATTTTGTTCTTAATTCATATAGGATGCAGTACAAAAAAGAGAACAATATTATTTTGTCATTGTTTTTCTTTTTATATGTAAGGGTATTTGTGCAACTTCGAGTTTTTCCTCGCACCCTGTTGAGTTCCTGTTCGAGTATTTGTGCACACTTTGAGACTTGAACTTCGAACACTATTATTACACTTTTAAATCATCAGCTAACAATTGAGACAGAGGAATCGGTCCAGAGAAATCAAACTTGACGGGTCTAACAAAAAATTAGAAATCTCAGCTAAACTATGAACTACATAGTTTGCAGACCGAGAAAGAGAAACGTGAGACGAAAACATAAAATATCTTGACTAATATGACCAAAGGCACCAGAGTCGATGCATAAATGACTTGTGACACATCAATTCGATTGTTAAGTTACTCATCCTCGATCCATTATCTAATTAGGGCCTCACAAATGCATCGCTTCAGCTATTTTTGGGTCCAAAGCTCTAAGTTAGCCAACTCCCACCAGACTTATTCAGAAACTCAAAGACCGCTCCATCTGTATTCATTTTGAGGATACAAACTTTGTGAATTACTCGTACAAGTTTTAATTTAATTTATCCATTTTGTTTGATATTAATTAATTTTTGTTTTTGCTATTTATTTCAAACAAATAGTTGAACCAAAATATAAGATTGCTTCATATCAAAAAAAAAAAAAATATAAGATTGCTTCCTCGAGCCAAAGACCTATAATTTGGAAAATAAGAAGGTGCAGTACAGTAGTACAGTTTTGGTGAGTACGTGTCAGCACAAGAACCAAACAAGCAACTATCTAAAGTCAATAACATTGACCACGAGCACACGACGCCGTTTCGATGGAGGCCTAACCGTTATCATCCCAGGAATTGTCAGTCCCAGAATAAATCTCCCGCTTTTCTGCTACGCTCTCCGTTTTTCACAACACACTGATAGTTGAGGTATTTCTATGATATTTTCTCTTCGATTCTGTTTGGTTCCTGAGAAAATTCGAGGGAAAGTAAGGAAAACCGGGACAAATTTTGAGGTTCTTTTGTAGATTTTGCTCGGCTGAGTGGAAAACCGGGACAAATTTGTTTCGTTTCTTTTAATCAGCTTTAGTAGGTAAATCAGACAGATCTTCTTCAGTTCAAGTTCATTATTTGATTTTTCTACAGATGAGTTTGGTCGGAGGGAGCTGTGGTGTTAATTTTTGCAGAATTTTGAGTTGTCACCAGCAAGATCAAAGAAGCAAACATGGTCAGTTTAAACTATATAGTGTTGTATATGTATAATATTTTTCACTCCCAAAACTTCTTAGTTTTGAATCGAAGCATTGAAGTTGTAAATGCAAATGTGTATGTATATGTATATGTATTGGTTTAGAGTTTGAATCACTATCACCTATGTTGCATATCCACGAGAACGAGATACGGCACGGATATGGCGACACGCAATTTTTATGAAATCAAAGACATGATAGCTAAGAATAAGTCCAATTATAATAAATGATAATTCATATTTTCTATAGCAGTGCATATAACTTAATTACAGGCTCGTCAATTTATTTTAGAGTGTCGAACTTGTTCAAGAAAAATAATGGAATACATAAGTTGTCTGATACGTCCTCTTAAAAACAGTATTAAAAATTGGGGACACGTATCCGAAGAGTGTCTGAGTGTCCAAGTGTCGGATATGTATCGGACACGGGTACATTGAGAAGATGAGAGTATCCATGCATCATGCATCATAGAATATAATATTAGCTTATGCACATTGTAATAAATCCACTTGGCTAGTCAAAGGGACACTAGAAAATAGTCTAGCTACCGTGGTTTTGTGTACTGAAATCAGGGATCTTATAATTATTTTATATGTATTTGTGTATGATGTGTGTGATGATGATGATTGATGAGGAACTTTTAGGCGTTGTTATTTTCGACTCAATTTGACACTATGAACATCTCAAATTTTGTATATTGGAAGGGAAATTTAAGCTGCCTGCCAAATTGGTTAACAGACCAACCAAAGTTGGAGACTTTGGACGAGATTGTGCATTGTTATCAAAGGTTGATACTTCAAGCAGCTCTAGCGTCAAGATGTTTGTAAATACCATGGCAGGTATATTGGCTTCATCCTTGCTTATATTTTGTGTCGTTATCTGATTCATTTGTTATGTGGCCTTAAAGATGAGTGCATGCTCTCATTTGTAGGCCTTCAGTATATTACTTGTGTGGTATGCATTTTGAAGATTTAAACATGGGGGTTGCAAAGACTTTTGTTACCTGCACTCTACAGTTTTCAGTTAAGCATGCAGATTGAAAAATCTTATCTATCCTGTTTTGTTGATAATTTTTTTTCATCTTAAACACATGTTTAGTATTTAAATTTAGGCAATCTCGTTGAAATAGCTAATATAGAATGAATTTAGGTAATACATTGAAAAAATGTTGAAGGAATGAACTACTATTGTTGGTTATACCCAATTTGTTTGCACTTGTATGTCTTAGGTTTAAAAGTAAATAAAATTGCTTTTCTCTTCCTATTCTCTGTTAATTGCCAGCTGATGTGTATTTGTTAACTATATTTTCCATGCACATGCTTTAGTTCTATTTATAAAGTTTTCTTCTCTGCTGTTCTCAGTGGTCAGTTTGGTTGCAGTAGACCCAGCAAAGGCTGCAGAGAATGTATTGGTAAGAACTTGTTCTGGTTTTGTACTTGTGTCCTTTAACCTTGTTGGCAAATTCCTTTTAGTGTTTTGTATAAAATTTTAGGAATGTCCTTTTTTGAGTTTCTCAAAAGTTACTTGAAAACTATATGGCCTTTTTTTTTTCTTCCTTATCATCACCAAAGGTTCAGTTTTGACTGCCTTGATGTATTGCTTAATGCACATGTGATACCTTGTTGGTACGTGAGCTTTATGCACTTCATAATTGTATAAGATAAAGGGAGCAGGAGCAGATGCAGAAGGCTTTACATTATATTCTGTTTCTTTTGTTTTAAGCAGAAATTGGGCTTTGTTTGCTACTTTGCTTGTTATGAGTCAATATTGATCTCTATTGATTGTTGTGAGTGCTTCCTAGTATAGTAGTTAATTGGCTTGCTCTTCAACTGCAGTCACTTGCTTCCCACATGGGATCGTGTTAAGTGACTGTGCTAATATTCTTCTAGACAAGCAACTCATGTTTTTCAATTCCTTGATTTATACTCTTTGATCAATTTCGACATGTGAAAGACTTGTCCAACTGTAGTAATTACCGGTTCTTGAAAAGTTGGCAGCCAAGCTATCTGTTTCACATATATTCTCAGGAACTACATTTGTTTTCATTTTAGCCAGGATGGAGTAACTTCCGTTTATACTTTGGCTGATGGAGGAGGTCTTGGAGATTTGTTTGGAGGCTTCTTATTCTCTGCGGGACAGCAGGCTAATGAAGCAGTTCAGGATCAGTTATCTGCTCTCAGTTTCACTAGGTTTAGTCTTACACCCACAATTTGGATTCTTATCTTAAGAGTTGACACCCATTGTTTTGCATATGCTCAGTGATTCGACGCGTGTTCCTTTTACAGTTTGGCAGTTATTTTTGGTGCTGGGCTTGTAACCAGCCTATCTCCTTGCACACTAAGTGTTCTACCACTGACCCTTGGCTATATAGGTCTGCCTCTTTCTTATCATATATTTGTTGCAATCCTTTATTTATTTTATTTTGGCCATAATTCATATCTATTATTGTGTCGGATGCTGATTTATGGACTGGTTGAAATCATCCAGGAGCTTTTGGCTCTGGGAAAAGCAGAGCAGCGGTACTGTCTTCATTAATCCTTTGTTCTTCTCACAACATTCAATTCCCCAAGTTGTTTAACTCTTCCTCTCATATTACACACTCACTCTTATAGTCTTATGCACAGATGCTTTATGAATCTAATGTAAAGTGGATGTGCAGATCATTGGGGACTCTATTGCATTCTCATTGGGATTGGCAACAACACTGGCGCTCTTAGGCATAGCAGCCTCGTTTGCTGGAAAGGCCTATGGACAGATAGGCCAGGGGTTACCTATAGCTGCCTCTGGTTTGGCTGTTATTATGGGTCTAAATCTCCTTGAGGTATTAATATATGTCACTAACATTATTTCTTGGCATGTTTCTTTATGTTTTTATACCATTCTATTTGTTATTGAAGCCTATAACTCTGGAGCTTGCAGTAAACTATAATTTAACTTGTATTATAAACTACACAGTTCATGTCCAGAAGGGGTCTGATAATGTTATTCTAGTTGTATAGTAATAAAATATGTACAAAACATTCAAGTTTTGATGAAAAAACAAGAGAAACGGGAGTTCCTACAGTAGATAATTTGGTATTCCTTAACTCATCAGTTTTCTTTGTGTAGTGTAGGTCCATTTATCTATCATAACAAATGTTGAACATACTCTCTCAATGGGTTTCATATTGGGAGGTTGATTTGTTCAACTATCTGCTGATGTCGTTATATTTCATTAGATTACCAAACAAATTTAGCTTTGATATAAATTTTATAACGGATTTTGGTATATCATAAGAGAACTTATGGTCCTATTCATTCCCATGATTGATTGAGGTCCTTTTACTCCGTAGCAATCATAAGGTACATGGTCAGTATAACAAGAAATTAGAGCAATGTGTAATTTAATTGCGCTTGTGTTAATGATCTCATCCTGTGGCTGAATTTTCAGGTGATTGAGTTACAACTCCCCTCATTCTTTGACAACTTTGATCCCCGTGCAGCCGCTGCCAATTTCCCCTCAAGTACTTCACTTTCTTTTTTTTTCAAATAATATTTTTCTCCCTAATTTCTCAATTACTCATAATTTGGCAAATATCAGTTTTGGGGATCTCTTAGCTTGAATTTTTTTAATGGTTAGGCGTGCAAGCATATTTAGCTGGGCTTACATTTGCATTAGCTGCGTCCCCTTGCAGTACACCCGTGCTAGCCACTCTGCTGGCATATGTAGCTACATCCAAGGTACTTTGAAATGTAGTCCCTTTGGGCTTACGGTTTTTAATGGACGACACACGTATAAAAATGAGTTGTTAGTTAGATTGGTTCTCTGTGGCTGTTCTCTCTCAAAGTGGTTTTTAATGGACGATACACGTATAAAAATGAGTTTTTTTTTTTGTTTTTTAAACGCTACACACTCTTTATTTAAACTTCTCTAGCTATTTTGGAACACAATGTGCTTTATTTTTATTGAATGAATTGCCTGCAAGGTAGCCATTTGTCAAGAAAAAAAAAAGAATAGAAGGAAAACTTCAAACTCGTTAATTAAGTACTCTAATTTGTGTCATTTATCACTTTACTATTGGATTTCGGCATTTATATACAGTGGAGTGAAGTCTGTATAAATAAATAACTTGAGTTTCTGTTATAGGATCCTCTAATTGGAGGCAGCTTACTTTTGACGTACACTACTGGCTATATTGCTCCTTTACTTCTTGCTGCTTCATTTGCCGGAGCACTGCAGGTACTCTCTCTGACCCAAAATGTGTGTCTTGTACTAAATTTGTTTGTCCCTTAATAAACGCTGTGAGTTATTCATAAATTACCAATAATATCCCTCAAATAAGTTTGTTAGGACTCAATTTTGTTACAACAACACAGGCACATGGGGGCAGATAGGGGAAAGTCTAGCACTATTAATTATTCCTAATTTCATTTATAGAATTTAACTGCATGGTTTTCACGAGCTATAGCTTCCACTATCTCTTACAAGTCCACTTTATCCCTGTTTATGCAAGCATCTATGAGTGAGATATTGTGTACTACGCTGCTAGAGGCTCAATCGCGTTCACGACTTTTTACGTATCAGTTATTTATCAAGGGACATTGAAGCCAAGATATTGAATGATACCAATAGTTTTATTATTGTTTGTGGCAAAATTTAACCAAAAACTTTTGCAGAGCCTGCTTTCATTTCGCAAGTTCTCATCATGGATCAACCCTGTGAGGTATACTTCAAAAACCTGTGACTTCGAATCACTAATCGTTTGCCTCATTTGTCCTTCACATGTTCACTACCTAAATGTTGACTTAGAGTGATATTATGTAACCAAATCATAACCATCACAATTCTCAAACTTATCACTTAGGCTTATGTTGGTTAAAGTATGGAAATGGTCCCTGAATTACATTTATGCCAAAAGGGTCCCTCAATGATCAAAAACAGACCAAAATGGTCCCTAACTTTGGAGATTGAAACTATATCCAACAGAAGTTAGTGTCGGCACTATTTTCGCTTAAAATTATTTTAGGGACCAAACTGATAAGTTGTTCAAGACATTTTGGTAGATTTTCCGCCAAATGTTTCCTTGTTGCTTTACAAGATAAACTTTTTTGCATCATTTTTTTTGGTCTGAAATGTGTAAATTTGATGGTTTGCAGCGGTGCACTACTGTTAGGAGGGGGCATGTATACATTTCTGGATAGGCTTTTCCCACCGACCACAATGGTAATGTAAATATTTACTTGTGATGTACAGAAAAATACAATTGAATTGATATAAAATACTACTTACACTGTTTACATCAGCATTCCTATCTCCTCAGATTTCTTGAAGTAAAGCCTCATGTGACATCATAATAGAAAACTTTTTTCTTCTTAGTATATCATAATGGTGAGTGATATTCTACAATAGTTATATGAGTAGATTCACATTCACTAACATTAGAGGCCTTTGGTTGGAGATGGAACCCGTAGTGTTTCCGAGTTACGTCGCATATGAATGTTGAAACTTGCACTAGTTTTGAAGTTCACGATTATTGTAAGAGAAACATTGTATGGGGTAGGTTCCAAAAACAAAAAACACAAAGGAAAAAAACTTAGAAAGACACTATAAGACGTCAAAAGCTATTCAGTCATGTCAACAGAAGTATATTCGGAAACCATTGAGAAGATATTCAGTCATGTTGGATAGAAGTATTTGTCTTATGCTGAAAAATGTTGAGTGGTGGAGATTTTTGGGTAGAATTACGTCTTTTAGCTAAACCTACATTTCAGTTGTTAAAATCCGATCGATTTTTGTTACATACGACAAGGATATTTCATACTATTCCTTCTTTGGGCGATCTTACGATTGCATATTTGAGAAAAATTCCTTCGCTACTCCTCAATGCTTTAGGGAGGAACAGATCACCTTGACCATCAGACCAACCCGTTTGAGCTAAAACATTGGTTACTACTAACTTACCGAAATAACTCGGAGAGCGAAGGTTTGATTTGACGGAAAATTTAAATGGTCTAGCGATTGATTCAACTACCATGATAAATGTGAGAATGAAAGCTATTTTATCCTAAATTTCTGCATCTCTATCCATACATGACATGAAGAGGCATAGAAGTAGATAAAGATCACAAAGCTTGACCCACAATTCTATGCTATGATGTCACAAGAAGAAAGCTGATCTTGTGTTTGTTTTCTACTTCTAGAAATCGAATTTGTAAAGATCAGACCTAATCTTCTTATTTGGGACCATTTGGGACAATGCCAGAAATTAAGGTAGATATGTCTCCTTGGGCATTTTATAGCCTAGGAATTTAAGGTTAGTGGGATCAAGAAGGGACATGACATGACGCAACTTATTAGATTAGTGAATCAAGTGCTCAAAACACTGAGAAGATGGTATTTGCAACCAGAAGATTAGAGATATTTGTTGCTCCACGTTTTGTGTTTTGAGATTCATCAAGACTCGTGTGTTGATATTTGGTTTGAAGTGTAACTGATATCGCTTGTTGATATTCTGTTCAAAGCGTAACTCATGACTTCGAGGTCACATGACTATACTTGGACATGTAATCTTAAAATAAGCTCAACACATCCTTGGTGGTGGTAGTGTAAGAGATCACTTTGGTGCGGTCAGGTGCTAAAATACTAGCCTTCAATGTATAGGTGTAAATAAACTACTTGACTTACGGGTACTAAGTCGTTGCAAGATAGGATTTTGGTACCTGTCTTTATCAAAAATAAGGGGGTTAAGCTAAATAAATTACTTCATTCGTCCCAAAATAATTGTACTTGTTTTTGTTTCGGAAATAATTAAGTGAAAGTTAGTTTTGTATAACTACTTTTGAATTCTCGTGAGTTTTTGTTCTAAGTTCTAATAAACTTCATGGATACTAAGTAACTTATTATAGAAATGTTATTGGTAACTCATTTCCCAACTAACTTTCTAAAAGAAAGAGATGCAACTCATTTTTATAGAAAAAATGCAACTCATATTGGGACTGAGAAAGTACTAAATCATAGGAAATCTCTTTTAATTGTTCAAGTATGAGAACTCCTATTTAATTTAAGATTCATCATCTGATATTTGAAATTTGAAATGTGGCACTTCAAAGGCAAAAAAATATATATTTGGGAAACCATACAATTTAAATGACAGTATATAAGTTACACGTATGACATGTTTGATTTAAATGTTATTGAATTTAAACCAAATTTAAATTCAAATTATAGAATTATACTAACATTTGATTTGGCTCAAATTAAACATTTTAAATGCTATGCTGATTACCAATGCAACATTATGAACTAATGTTTCTCATCCAAACATGACAGCCAAAGTTTCACAACCAAATAGTTAGGCGAAAATGTCCCAAGACATGGTGTCTCAAAGTTGATAGTAAAAGGGAGACAAAATGAACTAAAATCAAATTTTAGTAGAGTGAATATTTTAATATAAATTGTTAGGCAAAGTTAGTTGTAAGAGAAGTTTAAAAATGTAGACTGTTTGGTAAAATATGTGTGGAACATATTTTGAAAGTGTGTAACTATCAAAATATACATGAGTTAATATGTACTAATTATAATTTATGTAATTACATTAGTATGATGAAATATGCTAATTTTTAGACTTAAGGCGTTTGATCCTCGGCATGTCTCAAGTTCAAAATTTGGTTGTCACGCTTTCTGGAGAAAAAAGCTTAATATTAAATAATAGTTGATATTTTAATAAAATAAGTATGTTTGTTGACCACTACAGATACACTCTCTTTTTTCTCTATTTTTTTCCTTTAAAAGTGAGGATGATCTTCAAAGAAAAGGGTCAAAAAAGACATTTGAACAACCTTTATCCAAAAGTTCATTTTGAATAAAAAATTATCCAAACAAAGATTTTCGTTGAGTTCAAAGGATAAAATATACCGATTTACATAGCGAGTGCAAAGGAAGTAGCTTGTTGCTTGTTTCCAAACAATCCTTTAATAGTGAACATAATGTAAATTTATTGATCCTATTAGGTTAAAATCTGTCGTGAGTTCTATAAACATTACCGGTTTATAAATAATGTGATTAACTCACATGAAGAAATCAAATAATCTTTTAATATTTTTGTTATGATGTGATAGTTCCACCTCAAAGTTTGAGTTATTGTATGTACGTGCATGCACAAGGCTCAACGAGATTTGAATTCACGATTATTTATATGAATATGCGTCTTAACCACCGAGTCATTTTCTCACAGAGAAAGAGTTCCTTAAAAATATATTAATCTTCTTATATACTCTTATAGTAGTTGATAAAAAAAATTATAAAATTACATTCATAAACTCTAAAATCGAATTATGTTTACATTTTTGTAAAGTGGAACAAATTATAAACACTATCAACTACCCCAAAGAAATTTAACAAAATGAAAAAATAAAAAAAATCTACCACTACACACCAACCAATAACAATCCGCCAAATGTCAGCAGAAACAAAGAGGGTAAACAAACCATTTCTTTTATTTACCTTCCGACCCCCAAACTTTACCGAATTCCTCAATGCGCCCCTCTTCCGATCATCTCCTGGTACTGATTCAGCGACTCCTGCCTCTGCAGCCTCATCTCCTCGTTGAACTTCTTGATGAACGCCTCGACTCGGCGGTTCAACTCGTCCTGACTCAGCGACGCCTCCTTCTTCAGCTTCCCGGAGCCACCGCTCCGCGACGGCGCCGTTCCGTTGCTCCGATCCTGAAACGTATCCGACTTCTTCATCATCGGATCCGGATTCGGATCGTCCTGACCCAGCACGCGCCGCGCGTGCGACTCCAACGTGTCGGACTTCTTCAGGTGCCTCGCTAACGGCATCCCTCGGCCCTCCGTTATCGTCCTCCACGTGCTCTCCAGCGTCTCCTGCCGCCGCTTCGGCTTCGATACTCTTCTCAGTCCCTTCTCTGAAAATAGAGTCGCATTTCAGGGCCAATTTAGACATTTCATACAGAATTTATAATTTATTTATTTATTTTTTTTGAAATTTGAATTCCTTAGAAGAAGAAAACGGTTGCAAATTCTTCATAGACACCAAACCACCACCGCTTCACGGCGGAGATGATAATACACCGGTGAATTACTGAATTCAATTGAGTTCAGATCTATTTTCCGATGAGGTGTTTAGAGAAAATTGTTACGTATACACACTATTCAATGTATTATTTTGAAATTTGAATCCCTGAGAAGAAAACGGTTGCAAATTCTTCATATACACCGCCACCGCTTCACGGCGGAGATGATAATATACCAGTGAAATCAATTGAGTTCAGATCTATTTTCCGACGAGATATTTAGAGAAAATTGTTTCGTAAAACCACTATATATTTTAGATCTGTACCTTCAGGACTGGATTTGACAGATTTCCGGTGAGCGAATCTGGAGGAAACCGGCGGTTTCGTGTTCTCCTTCTCGCTCCAGTTGGAGAAAAACTCCACGGAATCGTTTCTCCGCGGCGGCGGTTGTGGCGGATCTCGCGCTTCCTCGCTCATGAAACCTCCACAGTTCATCGTCGCCACATCATCACTCGATTTCCTCTCCAGAACTCCGGCTTCTTCCAACGGCGGCGCGAAGATAGTCTCCACTTCGCGGACAACAACCTCATCAACTTGAATATCCACCGGCGCAGGAGTTACGTACTCGTAGCCACTGGAAACGACGGCGTCGAGCACCGCATAATCGGTGACCTTGGCCGGAGGATGAGGAGGCTGAGACACTATCTCCGGCGGAGGAGCGTCGTCGTCGGTTTTGTGGTGGAGTTTGGAGGAAGCGACGATGCTCATGATGATGAAGTTGATTAGAATGTAGAGGTACGGAGGTCTGAGCCAGGAGATGACGGAGCCGTAGAGGAAAGGGACATCGGAGACTGCGAATTCGAAAATCAACGGCGCGGAGAGCTTGAGGAGCACCGCTGCGGACAGTACGACGGTGGACATGAGCAGTACTTTCATCGAAATTGCCATTTTCCGGTGACCGGAGTGTTCTTTACCGACGAAGAGTGTTGAGAGAAAGAGTTGAGAAGAAGAAATGAAAGTGTGAGGTGGAAGATTGTTTGTTGTGAGGGGGATATATATAGAGGAAGGTAATTAAATGTTGGCCGTTGGATGTGATGAAAATTGGATTTTATTGGAAAGAGTGTGTGGTTGGATTTGATTGTCCATGACAGGGACAATAGGAGATAGAATCTTCTAGTGTGGGGCCACTGCGGCGCGACCGTTTGGGTGAAGAGCTGGTGGTCCCCAGAGATTTGTGTGCATTGACACGTGGCGCCACGCTCATAGTGTTCTGCTCAACGATTTTTTTTTTTTTTGCGTAAATTTAATTATAATCGAGGGTAATTACAGTTAAGACTTCTTATCTTTTTTTCCGTAAATGCATTTAAAAGGGATCGAATTCGAAACCTCTTCTACAACATAAGTTTACATTGTCAACTAAGACGCAACTCAAAACATAAATTAACACTCTCTGATTTACACTATATCAGTTTGCATTGTCAAAATAAAAATCAAAACACAAATTAAAAAAAAAAAAAAAAGTAATATGGACATCAACTCTACTCCCACAAATTCACTTAGATGGGTATAAGTGAAATTTAATCACCTCATTGATTTGGTTAAGTTGTAATTGATATAGTTATATCAGTCAACTAATGTTCATTTGTTTTTGATACAGATAGGTGCCGAAATCCTATCTTGCAACGG
>JAYMTK010002419.1:0-13931 GCA_036897405.1 Pelargonium myrrhifolium | reverse complement strand
CGGACGGGTCGCTCCGCTCCTCCAAATTCACTTGGGTGGGTATAAGTGATTTTAAATGAGGTGTTATCACATCATTGACTTTATTAAGTTGCAACTGATATAACTTTAATCAGTCAACTGATATACATTTTATCCATATATCATTAACTAAATTTTATTTAATTTTACTCGAAATATAAAACATAAAACTTATTTTTAGATGAAATGAATATATAGTTATATAAGATTTTGAGGAGTACAATTAGTTCATACGTGATTCGACGCTTTTTCTTGGTCAAGTCAAAGATGATGATACACTGTCATCTAGTCTTCTTTTCATAGTTGGGAGGCTAACATGTCCAGTCGTAGTCTTCCTAATCTTTTTCGTGGAGCAGGACCTAGATCCGGTTAGTCACATGTACCCTGCGGACATAACGCGCCGTTAGCGGAGACCCCGATGTGGCCCGGGAAACCGCCTCCGGCATGGGAATAAAAATTTAAAACACAAATGAGAATGTAAAGTTATCAACTGGAACTTCGTGATTCAACCGATTTATGATCAAAAAATCAACGAAGAACATGAAGAATAAATTGGGAGTGTTTTCGTGCCCTTATGATAATGTTCAGATAATCAATTGACTGAACTTTTTACCTTGAGCATGATGATCTATTTATAGCCTTCAGACTTACCTGACACGTGTTGGCGCGTGATTGGTCGAATTTGAAAATGGGACCCGTCTACTGGTCGGCCCCTGTTGAATCTGCTCACCGGCAAGGCCGACCAGCTCCCTAGGGTCGTCCACCGTTCCCCTGCTGGGGGCTTCGGCCTCCAGTAGAAGGGTGTCAGCTTGGCCCTTCCGAGTTCAGAGCTGTCTGGCTCATTGGACAGCTACTGGATACACTCACCAGCAGGTTGACTGTCTTCTTGAGTTGGTAGCATGTAGGCTTAAGTTGTCTGCCTTCCTTATGAAGTATGTCCTCCTCATGAGACATGTCTTTCTCTTGAGGCCTTCCCAACTGGCTTGGCTTTCCTAACCCATGGCCCCTGGACTTCCAACCTCTCCGGGTTGGGTCTCCGGGTCTCTCTGACTTGTCATCTTGTTGACTCTTTGACCAGTATGCTAGGCCATGTGTCACCTTCCCAATGATTAATTGAACTTACAATTTTTATACCGAATCAATACGAAATTACGAGAAAATGACACTAATCTATCTCTCCCTCAAAAGGTGTCTTTAGACTTCTAAACAGATGGTTTGCATGATATATAATTGTAACATAGTACGTACATTTGTTACATGTACCGAAAAAAGCGATTGTAGTCGTGCGGTTGTATGTGCCTAAGTGAAATCTATTCCCACTATTAATACATTAAATTAAACATATAAGTTTAGCCAAAAATAGAGTTCAAATAGGAGCAAAATCTCAAACGCACCGTGAGTGAAGGGAAGAGAGATGAGGGGAGCGAGTGGCAGAAGCTATGATCAAAAGAGAACTAAAATGAGAGATAAGAGAAAATATGATGAATCATGCTTTTATTTTTTTAGCATGAACATTCCTTCGCTAATTTTTTATTTATACAGAAATGTGCTGAAATTCTATTTTTCAAAGGCGTAAGAAACCTTCTAAGCGTATATATACAAGCTTGAATAAGAAACCAATATTGTTCAGGAAAGAGACTTTGCCTTTTAACCCTAGCCTAGGGCTTTTGGCACTTTACTGCACCAAAGTGGTCTCTTACACCACCACCACCAAAGACGTGTTGAGTGGGGATCGATCCTGAGCATTCCGTGCTAATTGCAATTTGATTACATTAACGATGAACAATCTATAGTTAGTTTTATTAAAAAAATTGACTTTGTAATTAATCGTTCTTATTATCACTTTTTAGCGACAAAGTCTAGTGAAAACTCATTTTATCTCTAGCTAAACTAACTATGTATTGCATGCCCTCACTAAATTTGTCACTAATCCAAAATTTCCAACAGTGTGAAAGGAATTAGTGAGCAAGATGAGTAACATTAATATTCCATCAAAAAATGAATTATAAGTTGCCCAATCCGTCAAGGATATGTTCAGTCAATTAGTTAATTGTGTCCATACATAATGTAAAGGACCAACTTGCTTGAAGATTAAGATATATAGCAAGTACATATAAAATGGCAGTATATATGGTGTGCTAAATTGGCAATAATTATTTAACAAGATTAGATTAGACAACATATTAAGTTGGAGGTGAAGTATTGAGTTGAAAGATAAAACCAAATGCCTATTTGTGTATGGTTGATAACACCGATCAACCTATCAGAAAAATGCCATTAATGCTAGGTAACAAAACTCTTGTTGTATTTTGTTGTAATCAGTTGAGCTCTTTCTTTTAATTTAAAATTTTTTCACAAACTGTGAATAAAAAATTTGAACTCAAAACCTCAAAGAAAATTCAATGTGTGCTTAAACCGCTTGATCTAACAAATCTTGCTACAATCTTATATGGTTTAATGGAAATGTTTGCTTCATAGTTCTTTAGGTTGCATCAAAATTCACCAACTTATATGGAGATTGCCTTTTTAGTTTATATGAAAGTAATAGGAATTATTTTTTTATCTCATGACTCTTAAATTATTGTGTATTTGGTTATTCACTTCCACAATTTTTTTTACCCAATTTCAGCAACTGGCAAGTCTGAATTGTCAGTCATCAGTTTTTGACTTGTCAAGTACTATTTCTTTGCTGTTTTCAAGTTTTTCAACATGCCTAAAATCTTGTATCCTTTTTCTGTTTTTGGTGAAGTGAAAACACAAGATTTTGATCTCAAGCATTTGTTTTCTCTTCATTTTAGGCAATGGCTTGACAGCTAGGTATGGTGTGATAGTGATTCAACATCAACCTTAGCCTACAATCAAAGAATTGATTACATTGCCTCATTCATCACTTTCAATTTCATGATGAGATTAGCAAAATCTCTTGATTTTGTGCAATAAAAATTGGGATTTGGAAACTAATTAAGTAGCTTAGCTAGTTTACTAATAATTATAAGAGAATCCACATGGTCCAATGCTCTCAACATTAGGCAATTTCCTTGGAAATTGCTTCCACACTCTTTGCTTAACTATTTCTCTTTACAAGCCAAAGCTTTTGCAAATGCAATGAATGATTGAATATAAAACCAATATCATTGCTTGACAAACAAGTTTATGCATCAATCTATACATAGTAGAAAAATTAATAATATTCACAATACATTGTTGTAGATTTCGAGTGTACAATAAAAGAGAAAATTGAATGAGAAACAAATTAAACCAAGGACATGGAAATGATAAAAACAAATAAATAAAAAGAAGTGTTATATGGCAATGAAGAAAGCTGAAAAAGAAAATTGGTTATCTGACAACCACTAAATAGTTTGATTCCTTTAATTATCAGAAAATAATAATGAAAATATGAAATATCTAGTAATGATGACAAGACAAACCCATCAAAAACTATGATAAATGGTCTTCTTTTTTCTCCATCTTTGAAATTTCAAAGTTGGTTTTAGTTGGCATGCCCTCATCTTCTTCTGATAAGGAAATCAATGATCATTTATATTTTCTGAGGCTATCAGATTTCATAAAATAAAACAAATTGTGGTCCTTGCTAGGTTCTGTTAGTGCATGCAAACTCATGAACAAAGTCAAACAGAATGTGGGCCTTTTCTGTGACCCAATGGGCTCATGAATTGGTGGCAGTAAATGAACACAACTCCATAGCTTAGCTGTGCGAATGGGCCTCAGAGCCCGGCCCAACAGAGGCTTAGTTGTGCCAATTTAGGCTTTGGTCGCGACCAATCCATGAAAATTATATGTATGGTTAAGAACAAAATAGTTCATGAGCTCGAGCTCATGAGCTGAAATAAAAACAACTTAGTATGCGGATTTAGAGCCGATGATTCCAATCCAAATTCAGAGTAAAATTAAGTTTGAATTGGACAAATTGTTTATTTCACACTAAAATCATAAAATTTATCCAATTTGATTTTAGATCATATTAAAGTTACTCTTTTTTAATGCAAATCCAAGCAAATATGATCCGAAATCCAAGTTGTCAGCTCTAGTGTGACCCAAATGATACCTTTCTTTCTTGTATCTTGTTTCCATGATTGTGATTCTCTTGTTGAAAGAGAGAGGCTCATGTTTTTCACGCATTCTCATCACCTAACTTCATTCATTTTCATTGGAGTGTCTGATGACAAATTAATTAAGAACACAATTACTTTTTATGACAACAGATCGATGAGAGGTGGCTTATCTTTATTCTGTGATACTTTCCCAGAGCTTAAAGCTTCCCATGAAGAAATAAAATACCAAACCCAACAAATGAAGCAATCTTAAAAACATTCCATTTCCATTTCCTTTATCTTTTTACAATACAATATAGTATTTAAATCACTAGGCACACTATATATATATAACAACTAGTCCTTCTCATTAATTCTTGTCTGAAATAATACATCAAGCAAGTGAGAATAAGGAAGATGGACATTGACAGGAATGGTCGGTTCAAGCAATCTGCTTCACGCATCACAGTGATTGCTCACTTCTTTGCCATATTGTCTCTCATTCTCATGCTTATTTGGCTCTTGCACTATCGTGGTGGAATTCAATATGATTCCCACCTCTCATATAGAGTTTTTAATGTAATTTAATTTCTTGCTTAATTAGCTTCATTTCTTTGCACCATCTCTATATATTATGTAATTAAAATGTTGTCATGCATGCAGGTTCACCCATTTCTAATGTTCTTCGGATTCATCTTTTTCGCTGGTGAAGGTATATTTGAAAAAACATATATTCTTTGTAACACTTTTGAGTCAGTTTAATTAAGTGATTTGTTGGCAAATAAAAAAAAAAAAAAATGGGCAGCTATGATGGCATACAAGACAGTGTCAGCAGACAGGAAGGTGCAGAAATTTGTGCACATGACACTTCACTTAGTAGCTATTGTTCTTGGGATTGTTGGGATTTGTGCTGTTTTCAAGTACCATGATATGGACAGTATTGACAATTTGTACAGCTTACACTCATGGATCGGTTTGGGCACCTTCATCTTGTATATCTTGCAGGTATATATATTCTTCCAATTTTGTTACATATATAAGTGTGTGTTGAGTGTGGATTTTGAATTTTGATGGTACATATATAAAATAATTGATTTGTAGTGGGTGGTTGGATTTGTGACATTTCTGTCTCCGGGAGCGGCTCCGGGGACGAGGGCCGGGATGCTGCCGTGGCACATATGCGGTGGGAGGACATTGCTGTACATGGCAATATGTGCAGCATTGACAGGGTTCATGGAGAAGGCGACATTCATGAGGAACATGCATGGGAGGGAAGCTAATTTGATGAACTTCACTGCACTATCTATTCTTCTCTTTGGCATTTTTGTTGATCTTTCTATTGCTCTTGCCCGTTATGTTTGAAAATTATTAGTATTTCATTTCTGGTGTTATATATATATATATGTTTGAACCAATATTAATTTGGAAGTTGGATTCATTTGATTTTTTTTTTTTTTGGTGTCGCATATATTTATAATTAATTTGATCCGCCAGGGCGGACAAATCTTGTAACCATGGAACTCCTCGTATATTTCAAGGATATAAATTTTTTTTTTTTTCATTTGCTATGGCTAGCTATTTGTCATACTTGACATAGACTAATGTTACAATTCTATTTAACTTTGCATGTCCTGTCAATTTTGAAAGATTTAGTAAAGAGATTATGTACATTGAAATGACATTTTAAGTAGGCGTTTGATTGAAGCGACATATCGTGTCTACTTAATAATTAGTTACGATTAAAATACTTTTTTAAACGTAAAAGCAAGTCATTGACGTTTGTAATTAAGAAACACAAATTTGTTGAAAGAATAACTTGTGTATGAAGGTTAATACGACTTGAAAAGTTAAAGATATTTGGCTCAAAGTCTATATATACACAGATAAAAAAGAGGGTGGAATCCATATACTCCAAACTGAATATATATATATATATAATAGTCTTGCTTGGGAGACATTGTGCATTGGAATCTCAAGTTGTTGGACATCATATGAACAAAACAATGACAGTACTATCTAATAATCTGGCATGCATTGCATTGCATTGTTTTGTTTTGTTTTGTTTTAATTAGCCGTATCGTAGTATCAAATTGAATAAAGATGATTCTAATCTACATCAAGTGACAAAATGTTAATACACCTTCACCCTTGGATCCGGCCGGCCCGGACGGTTCTCCTTGATTACACAATGTTTTGTTGTCTTGTCATATATCTTTCCCATTTTCTGCAGCAAAATGTCTTCTAGCTACTTGTTGATCATCGTCATATTTATATGTATGCATTGAGATGGATCATTGAACTCTCTCACACACAATAAATCAATAGTCATCTAAAGAGAAACAAGGGAGGGTAGGCAAAAAGAGCAATATGGGTCCAAGAAGTAGGAGCTACCAAGCATCAGCAACTCCAGTGACCATCTTTGCTCATTTGATAGTCATTGCAGTCACAATCCTTGTCCTTGTTTGGCTCCTACACTTTAGAGAAGGCCTCTCTTTCAATTCTCAAAACAAAAACAAGATTTTCAATGTGAGTTCACCTCTTTTATATGTCAATCTCTCTAGGAGATCTTGATCATCATCAATACACATCTAATTACCTTCCTTTTGCTTCTCTTGTGTTCTTTCAGCTGCATCCACTTTTCATGATCATTGGGTTCATATTAATTGGAGGAGAAGGTAACAAAACACTTTTATTAAGATTGTGAGTGAACAAACAATCAAGCAAGCTCATATACAGAGTATTTGATTGTGAATTGCATCTATATATATATGTGCAGCAATAATGGCATACAAGAGTGTCCCATCAGCTAAAAGAGAGACACAAAAAGGACTCCATTTGGCATTACAGACCATAGCCCTTGTTGCTGGGATTTTGGGGGTCTATGCAGTCTTCAAGTATCACCATGAGATAGGCCTCAAGGACATGTACACCTTACATTCCTGGTTGGGCATCATCACCATCTGCTTATTTGCTTTACAGGTAATAATTAATCAACACACACACACATGCATCTCCATTTCTTCAAGAACAACACTAACAATCTAATTGTGATTGGCAGTGGTTGTTGGGTATCTTCTTCTACTGCTTCCCAGGAGCAGAATATTCAAAAAGAGGATCATCTCAGTCTCTGCCATGGCATGTTTTTGTGGGGATGCTCATTTTTCTGCTAGCAATCTGCACAGCCCAGACTGGTTTGGTTGAGAGGTTCCTTTTCTTGGGCCTATTTAAAGGCACTGAGGCCCTTATTGTTAACTTCACTGCTTTGTTGATTGTTCTCTTTGCTGTCCCTGTTGCCCTTGCTGTTATTCTTCACTAATTTTTATTTTCTTTCTCTATATATAACCTTCATATTAATAAAAAGATAATAGCTCCAATTGGTGTGATTTGCATGTTTTTTTCTTTTTATATATATTTCAAGCACCTAGTTCTTCATTGCCTTGGTAGTGGGTTTGCAGTGGGACCTATACAAGAATAAATACCAAGGAGAAAATGACAAAGATGGCACCAAGGATAATATTTGGCCAAGGAGCATTCACTTTATTCTGTATTAATAATACTAGAAATTGTTGTACACCTTGTTAGTGGTGTCAACTGAATCTTCTCCCTTTCTTGAGCCATAAACTAAGAAGATTTAATTATAATTATTTTAGTAACAAAATGATTAAACAATTAGTGCAATTATGGAAGACATATGTGGACAAGGAGATGATTCCTTCATGTCCATGACCATGTGTTGAGGTTTGAGTAGTCAATGTTAGCAATAGAGAAACAGCACTAGGCATATGCTGATATGATATGTCCTGTTCTTTTTTCTTTTCCATATTCATTCCCTTGAAAGCAAAAGTGGATTGCTATTTTGTCATTACTTTGGTCCTATTTGATGACCCTATCCATTTGTCCTATAAACCAGCAAAGTGTAGTTGCATAGAAGTGTTGTAGAACAAAACATCCATCAGATTAATTGATTTCAGAGACTATTTGGTTACATAATCATAATGTCACTGCACAGCTGAAAAGAAAATAACCATCACTTTTGTATTTGAAGAAAGCAACAACCAAATTCAGAACAAGAAAAGAATTACACATTAGTAGCAGCAATGTTGTTAAACTAATGAAACTGCAAAGCTCAGCAAAAAAAGAAAAACTAATATATGTGAGAAAATGTTTACACCCACTGCTGCTTTGTTGCTTCCATTCTCTCCAATAAACCAGCAATCTCAGCTTGCATTCTAAGCTTCATGTTATAGTAATCGCAATGTGAGTTTTCTAATTTCTTTAGTTCGTCAAGTTTCTTCTTTCGTCTCTCCTCAGTCTCTTGCAGACACAATTTGGAGAGCTTGTCGGTATACTCTTCTTCCAACTTCTCGCTCTTTGCCCTTATCACCCTTCGGAGCCCCTCTGCATCTCTGCGTGCTTCATCCGCCTTGTTCTGAAACATTCTGGCTTCAGCTTCCTTAATTCGCACTATGCTTTCCAAGCTATCATACTCGTCCTTTTTTAATAACTTCCCGAACCGGAAATCATCTTCAGCTTTCAAATCATTCATGTGAGATGTTTTGAGGTCGTTTTGACGATAATCATTTGAAAGTGAGTCATGAGAATCACGCAGTATACTCGAAGAGCTCATGTTGTACATAGTATATTTTGGAGGTAGAGATGCCGGTTGTGGTGGAACTGCATCTTTCCTGAGGTTACCTTGAGTTGCCATCATTTCTCTCGAAGATGCACCAGAAGCTGGAAATTCTGGCATGGTATCTGTGTCTAATAATCAGAACAAGACAATAAAATCAGTCATATAAGGAACAAATAAATTTCAGCATGAATTGGAACCGATTTTGAATATCTGTTTCTCCATTCAAGCACAGGTCATCTCAAAAATTATAGGGAAAGTAGTGTAGTAATGCCATATTATGAAATAGGAAAAAAACAAATCTCATTGTGTTCAAAATTCAACATGTCAAATCAAATTAGGAAAAAGAAATTGTCATGAAGTCCCCAAGTCTTCTACATCATTGAAAAGACAAAAAAGACATTCTAAAACTATTCGATACATTCAACATCAACAACCCTCCGGTTCTTGTGCTTCATTCTCTCTCATCTCTTTTTTCGTATTTTACTGATAAGAAAACCATGAAGACTGGAGTGAGGTCCTCAAATTCTCTTGATATCAGATATCACACTAGTGGTGTTCCACTGATTCTTAGGTCATCTCTAGAAGAGAGCTGTGATTCCCTACTCTAGTAAACCAATTAGCACAAAATCCACATAATTTGATATAAATTTCATCTAGAACCCCAACTCTTATGTGTGCAATATTCAGCCACAAACTTACAGAATTCCTTGGATATTTTCTTCAAAATTATCAAGGTCTAATAGTTGATTTAAGAATAAACAAAACAATAATTGTTTACTTAAAATTGGACATATAGTAAAATATTTATCTCCAAAACCTTTCTCAAGTCCTAAACCGGACCTCAAATACCTTGAAGTTCCGGTCAAACTAGCCAGCCTAATTACCTGATGCAGTGATTCATATATAAAGTTTAAAAGTTATTAGACTGTGCAGATGATTTGAACATCACCAAGGAGTCTTTTGATTCCAGGATTGAACCCTGAAGGTCCTCAACTGGCCTTTGTAATGCCAATTATATTTCTTAACCAAATAAAAAGGACTAGAAAAACGAAAGGTCTAAAAGGTACAAAATTTTTCAATCATATATAAGTGAAAGTTGAAAACAGACTACTTTTTGGTTAGTCATACATGATTCAAGACTCCTTTGACCATCCTACGCGCATTGAGACTTTGCATTCCAACAGAATTTTCACACAGCAATAACATAACACTCAGCATCCAAAAGATACTAAATGTTAATGTTACTCAAAAGAACTGATCAAATAATGCGCCTAGCAGAACATCAAACTATGTAAAGAGTTTAATTGCACAACAGTTCACAAAAAAAAAAAAAAATCAAAGTTGAGGTCTCACTAGAGGTTATACTTGAAAAGATAATCATAAGCTTGAAAATCTGAAATAAGGAATTAATCAAAGTTTTGGACTTACAGTTGAAAAACTGAATTATGATACTGCAGGCATCTGAAGGAGAGATCATTTTACTTTCAAGCTTGGAGAGCATCTCCTCAGCCTTAATGTGCAGCTCTTTGCCTTTGTAATCTTCACTCCTCCGGAAAATCTTCTTTACACAATCGAGCTCCTTTATCAGAGTTTCAAGACCCCAGTCCTTTGCACAACACACAAAAACATCCTTAACAAATCCAAACATTTCCGAAGCATGACCACAACCAATGCAGTTAAATTGCATCTCAGTAGTCCCCGACCGTCCCTTCAAGGACGGACCTGGCTTAATAAGGTTTTTCTGGATGCCACAATCAGCATGGCACCAATGGGAGCAAACATCACATCCAACCCAACTGCAAGTATTGCTAGCACAATCGAATTTCAGACAAACCGGACACATACACGAGCTGCAAAACCCTTTATTAGCCGAGCAAATTTTGCAGTCGCAATCATCAACAGGCAACACGCTCTTGCACATCACATTCCTACACTTCAAAAGCAAGTAAATCTCCACCAGCTCCAACGGGGGAAGGCAGTTTTTACCGGACAAGAAGTTCTTAAGGCCCGTCTTTACTGCAACCAAAATACTCAATTGCTCTATGTGGCACTTGGAGAGGGTCTCCTTGTTAAGGTCAGATCTTTGCCCCAACTGGTTCTGCAACTCCATCAATTCCTCTTTCTTCTCCGGCACCGAAATTAGGTTCCTTAACAACTCTTTGGTCGATTCAAGCGCCTCCTCAGGCAGCTCCTGAACCATTTGAGCCACCGCAGGGATCGACTCCGACACGATCTCCCGGAGAATTCTCTCCGGCCCGGAGAGCTTCCTGGCTCTCCCAATACTACCACCACCCTCTAAACCTCTCAAATTCTCAGAACCTCTCCCTCTGGAGTCCCCAGAGTGCGTGTCGAGCCTCATCCTCGCCGGAAGCTCCGACGGAAAAAATGATATATTATCGGAGCTAGCAGTTCTATAGAGACTATTGTTACCTGGATCCTTATTCGAACCACCGCCAGGTCCGCCACGGTTGCTCTGCATCATAGAGAAAATTCCGCCGCCGTGATTGGACAGAGCCACCCCATCTCCGACGGGCTTGAAGCGACTATGCACGGACCCATTTGTCCCCTCCCCACAGTTCCAAATTTGGTCCTCTCTCCCGACCGAATAGTCGAAATTCTCGGTCGAATTTCGGGTCAGCGAGCAACTGGGGTTGTGCGAGAACTGGTGGGAGTAGGAGTACGATATCGACGCCGCCGTGAAATCGTTGGAGCAAGTGGTCTGGGTATTGTTGTTCAGGGACTGGACGCTCCGGGCAGGCCTCGGCCGTGCCGGAGGATCCGCATTCTGTAACGCGTTCGACGCCGTGAGAGAAAGCGACACATCGGGTAGAGCGAGAGAGAGGTTTAAAGTCTCCATCTTTGGCTTCTTCTCCCTGTTCTCTCTCTCGAGCTCTGCCGAGTCTTCCATTTCTCGCTTCGAAGATTTCGGTCGAGTCTCGTTCAGATTCAGGAAATCCCTTTCGACCCACTTCTCGTCCTGGTTCGAATTCTCCGAAGCCGCGACCTCTTTTCCCTTGTAGCTCACCTTCTCGGGAAGACCCAGCTTGGAATTGTCGCAGAGGTAACTCAGAGTGAGCTCCTGCGAGCCCGAATTCCCAATTTTCGAGGACTTGGATTGGAACCCATCACGACCCGTCTCCGATCTTCGGAGGAAATCGATACCCTTTTCAGGAACTTCCGTTTTGTCATCTGGGTTCTCCGGATTCCGGTCGGTGACGCGGCGGGACGGCTTGGTCACCGAGTTCTCGCCGTCAAAGGCGAGCCCGGTGGAGAGATCTTTGTCTCCGAACATGGTGTTGCAGAGAAGAGAGAAGAGATGGAGATCGTATCGTAATAACAGAGAGAGACACAGAATCTATAGTTTGGTTGAAAATTCCGAGGGGCAGTTTTGTGAAAATAAGTGAGAATGTAAGGGTATTTTTGTTAAGTACATGTTGCTTTGCTTTGATTCGATTCTTCAGCACACCATAGCTCTCTGCAACAACGGCTTGTTTTTTTTGAAGCGTTTACGCGGATTCCAATAACGGCGTTGCCTCGAATATGAGATTACTGAGTTGACCCTGGAGATTTGTAAGAATTACCGTAGAAATGGTAAAAGATGCTAATGTTGAACGGTTTCTAACTAATGATGCTGATGATCATAGTTTCATAAACGTTTACATTAAAAAGGTTTGACTTTTATTTATTTTTTGAATTTTAGCGGACGTTGGTGGTGCTAGGGTGTTTCGGGGCTAGGTCCCCGATATTAGGGTCAATAGCTATTCGTTGAGATTTAAAATGGTATTTCATCTCATCTTCTAGGAGACCGTGGGCACAACTGTAGCTTGGTGCTTTTTCGTCTCGGAATACTGTGTTAGAGTCAATAGAGACTTTGGATTGTATCTTATGGACACCGCCTATTGATAATTAATACAAATTTACGTTAGGGTTAAAAAAAAAGCCTATGCTTCTTAACATCACAAAAATTGTGGAAAATACAATAAGTTAAAGATAAATATGTATTCCAGTAGAGAATACAAAATATGAGCCATTGTTTGTTTGTTTTTTCAGATTAAATCAATAAGAGCATGTCAGCCCATTTAAGTTTTTTTTTTAACCGGGGATAAAATATTTCATAAAAGGCTTTCCGCCTGAACAATATCTCGAACATGAAACGGGCATTCCCCCTAGACCATTCACCTCGACTACCTCTATCACCACAAGACTGAGCAAGCCTATGAGTTACTACATTAGCCTCCCTACGAATACAAATATGAGCCATAGTTTGTTTGTTTTTTCAGATTAAGCTAAATCAATAAGAACATGTCAACACATTAAAGTTTTACTCGTACTCATTTTAATAATGCATTTATTTGATTCATGATCAAAAAAATATTAGAAACGTAAATTGCACATATCCAACATTTAGCGATATTTTTGTAACGGGATTAAACTATTATGATTTATAGACTTGGACTTCCACGTGAATACTTATACTATTGAATGGAGAGTCAATGCACCACAATCACACATTTAAGTAAAACACAAAACTTTAAAATCAATGTTTCTACACGGTGAAATGAGGCATCTAGCGACGGTTTTATTTATAACTTCTATGTGTAAAATATATACACGTGGCGATCATTTACTTGGAGCATCTGCATCAAAAGTCTCAAACTCCTTGAGATTGTACAAGAATTACAGTAAACACCCTTGAACTATTGACTTTTTCATTTTGCACCTCTAAACTATGGTCTGAAATTTTTAGCACTCCTGAACTTGCAAAAGATCTTTCCGTTTTCAACAAAGTTAAATCACACGTAAAATGACCAAATTACCCTTACATATCCTAAAATACCAAAATTATAATAATATTAAATATAAAAAAATAAAAAACAAAGGATAACGAAATGAATCATCTCTCTCACCCTCATTCCCAATCCCTCAATCTCTTAACCCTAATTCTCTCTCACCCATTGTTCTAGAAGCTCCTCAAACAGATTTATTTATTTGGTAGCAAAAAGTTGTAGTTGGGCTAAAGATAATTTATAAGTTAGTTTCTCAAAAAGTGTTGATAAGCGCGTAAAGTTGATGAACACTTTTTGTGCTTCAGTTTCTTTTAATAATAATTTGTTAACTGTTTAGTAAGAAAGTGTTGATAATCACTTGAATTGTTTGGTGAAAAGTGTTCATAAGCAGTTAATAATGTAAAAATGACTATAACAGACATATTTGATAATATTTTT
>JAYMTK010002418.1:0-13932 GCA_036897405.1 Pelargonium myrrhifolium | reverse complement strand
ATAAATTAAAAGAATTAAATCGTTTCTCAAAATTACTGAGCAACCATCCACAGTGAATAATTGTGGACTATATTGGATATGTATAGCTTGTTATCACATAAAATGACTTATTTAATTTTATATTATTGTTATACTTTGCTAACGTCAAAAATATTATTATTTTGATAACTCAATCGTAAGACACACATCTGTGGATTGTGGTAAAGCGTGAGTTTAAATTCTATTGGGTTGGATTATTTTGATATTTATTATGTGACAAGTAATATTCATTTATGTGTTTTTTACATAATACACATTATATATATAATTATCCTGGAATGCGAATGTTTTAAGCAGTGTTTTGACTAATTGACCTGTGATTGGTAGTCATTAATCTCACACAATTGATTTAAAATGGGTTCATGTAGATTTACTCATCCGTATGTACTCGTTATTATCGTGTGGTCTATAGTAAAGATTAAGTATGAAGATTTTTTTTGTACATGAAGGAGCACCTCTAGTGCTTGGGGGTCCTCACAATGACTTAACTCCATGTGGATAGAGCGAGTGAGACTAAAATGCTTCGACCCAACATTGGGATACAACGAGGTGATGAGAGATTGAGCACAAAGTTGAGGAGACGAAAGTGAGTGAGGGTGAACATTATTGAGAAGTCATGCCGCGACAATGAGGTTGATCACGAGAGTTGAGGGATTTCTATTAGGCGATGATATGCATGGTTGGGGAGCTTTTGTTGGCAATATTAGACGGTTTTAGAGAGTTATGCCACAACATCGAGGTTGAACATGAAATTTCACCCGATGGATATAGAGATAGCTATTATATGACTTATAATCCTTAAAATGTCAGTGACAAATGTACTAATTGCATACTCAATCACTAATAGCACTCAATGAGACACTAAACTTGGAAACACTACAAGCCATGAAACTGAAAGATATGAAATGTAACATGTATTTCATCATCTACTAGTGTTTAGCAACTGCACTTGGATTCCTCAACCTAGTCAAGGGGACGAGTTCATCCACCACGCGGAATATGGTAACATCTAAGACGATTGGATACTGATTGGCTTTCTTTGTAGGATTGAGTTGGAAGATGCACACATCCTTTTCTTCCAAGTTGTTGTCCTCAACAAACTTGGCCCATCTTCCTAATATTCCACATTTCCACTTATTGTTCTTGAATTGAACAACCCATGTCTTCTCGCCTGGAGGGACTCTCAGCTGAATCTTCTTGTCCTCGCCAGATATATACTTGGTTCCCCATTCTTTAGGGAAGCTCTGCATCCAACAATATCCAAGAAAGCAGGTTTATTTGAAACATGAAGCAGAAGAGGAATGCAACTTTAGAGCAACCAAGACCTTACCACAGAAAAATACTTGTAAACACAGGTAGACTTCATGATCACCATAACTGAAGGTCCGGTAGGTGAATGTTGAGAGGCTAATCTATAGGCTCTTTGTGTCTCCTCTTCTGTTACAGGTCTTCTTTTCGAAATGAGATATAAAGGATACGATTTCTGAAATAGTTCCCATGGAACTGCAGTCATATCTGAACCAATCATCAAGCAAACAATGTGATTAAAGCATATGAAAAACATTGAAAGAAAGGTTGTGGTACTGGAAAAATGCTAGAGAATATTAACCAGGTTTCTTCTTAGGTTGGTTTTCAGGAACATGTGAACATTTTGTTTTCGGTCCACGCTTCTTAAATGAGCTCTTTGTGTTCTTCCCCTTTCCATGAGTAGGGCCTTGTTCTTGATTTGCATCTACTTGTTCTTCTTCTGAGTCTTCTATACTCGCGCTTAATATCTCCACAACATCATCTTGATCAGTGTCTTGAAGTTTTCTTTTCCTCTTTTTGTTGTTTGAATCTGAACGCCTCGGATTCTTTGGCCTAGTTCTTTGCTGAAAGCCACTGAGGTCCACCACATGAACTGACTCTCCCTCTGATGATTCATCCATCAGCCTCGGACCAATAGGTTTCATGCCTCGAATGCCTTTTCTATAGCTGGAGGCAACTGGTTTGGAACAACATTTTTGTCTTCCTTGCCTGGGAGTGCCACCTTGCACAGCATCCTCAAGAGCACCAATAGGTTCCTTTCTTTGAATCCCTTTTCCCTTCATGGACATGGAGGCTGCAACTTGGGAACGTGAACTTTCTTTTCCTTTCTTGTCTTTCCCATCTTGCATAGGTTTTATGCCTTGAATTCCTTTGTCCTTCTCTGGTTTTTGGTGCTTTAAACCTGAGGTGGAAGGTTTAGAACACATATTTTGTCCTCCTTTCTTGGCATTTCCTTCTGGCATAGTATCCTCCTGAGAATCACCGAGAGACTCCTTCTCGTTCGTCTCCACAGTAGCGTCGCGAGAATCAACCACATCTGTAACTTCAAAAGGAACCTCCTCTTGATTCTTCTCCAACACACAAGCTTTATCCGAACATGAACTCCCATGTTTCTTGACAAAGTAAGAACCTTCCAGCTCGCATCCACTTTTATCAAAGATCTGTACACTAAAAGAAGAACTGCCATTGTAGCGGAACACTAAAAAATCATAAATTTCCAAGCTATGATCTCGGACAAATTTTTCCCAACCATTCTTGAGCACTACATGATCAACGGTTCTCACAAGTTTCGTAGTCCACGTATGTCCACTTGGACCTTTGAGACTAATGGTGTCTGACAAATTTCCCTTGAAATTCCTCACAAATTTCTTTGGTAATCTCTGTAGAGAAATAAAAGTAAATCAACCAAAGAAACTAGTTGGATAGTTATTTTTTATTTTTTATTTTTTTTGATACAGATAGGTGCCGAAAATCCTATCTTGTAACGGCCTAGGGTCCCTAGGGCTTTTGGCACCTAACCGCACCATGAATGTGTTTAGCGTGGATCGATCCAAGGACCTCCTCCACTTATACAATTGGCTTAACCAACTGCGCCACACTTGATGGTTTACTAGTTGGATAGTCATGGAATGCAAAACAAGGAAATAGAGAAGTGAGATTTGTTTTTAAGCTCAAACATTAATCACTCACCAGCTGGTGCTCAAAATCACGGATCATGATCTTGAAAAATTGGTGATTATTGGGTTCAAATTCATTCCAATACTTGTGATGCTCCAACACTCTACATCTCTCACTGATTTCTCCCATATCTAAGCCACATATAAATAAGGAATGAGAAGGAATATATATATATATATATATATATATATAGTTTTGGGATAGCATTTACATTTACATCAATGTAAGCACTGTTTCATCATTAAATAAACACACTTGAGAAGATCCAAACACTTGTACAAACAACAGAAAAGAGAAAACACAAAACACATCAAAAAGATCACACCATGGAAAGCCAACAATCAAGAAGAAAGCTGACAATGAAAAAGGGCAAGTGATCATCATACCGAAGTCGGACAAATATATCTTGAGAAGCTGGATCTGATGCTGCTACTGGTACTGGCAGTGCTTGAGCTGCATCAAATGCACCTGAAATAGTTTTTAGAAAAGATGAGACCTTTAGATCATAGCTGGACAGGAGTACATGTACTGAAGAAGTTGAAGATAAAAGAAAAATGTAATTTTTGGATCACATACAGTGTGCAGCTACTGAAGAAATGCAAGAAGAACAAAGAAAAATGAGAGCTTTGAATCTTAAAAGTATTAGTACTGAGAAAAGGTTGTAGTCTTGCACACCAGAAAAATGATAACAAGAGAGAGATATGAGACCTTTTTTGTGGCAAATGTGCAATTGTCCTCTCTCAATAAATACTGTATGAAGGAGAAGAGCTATAAAATTGTCTTAGTCACTTTATGATGAAAAATGGTAAGCTTAGCTGTACACACTAGCCATCACTGTTTTCCAACTTTAGCAATGTTGATCACTCTCAAAGCCAGAAGCCATGTGTGAATTCTGCTACAACCCCTGCTTGTATGTTCAACATTGACACCATATGTTGACCCAGTTTTAATTTTGAAACAAACCTGCTCCTTGTATGCTCATACAACTTGTCAATTAACCTTAAAAGGGACATTATACATGTCAGAGCAAGGTTTTGAAGAGATTCCATTTTAGATTAATGTCCAAGCGAAAAGTAACTAAAACAATATCTTGAGTCCAACAATCTGTTACACATAACTGTCAGATGATTCGTCTGCTTACAAATCAACAATGTGTATCTTGTATAATAAGGAAGGAGCATAGGTACACAAATGCAACACAAAAAAACTTGAAAATTGAACATTTCAGCCTAGCCAGTGAGGCAACTTGCCAATAACTACACTAATTGGCTGGCATGGTTTACAGGACAATACCTAACGTGGTCTTGACGATAATAGCTTCTGGAAGAAATGGACATTTTTCTCTAAATTCATTTACATGCCATAATATGTACAGTGGCACCGATACGTGTTATACAGGACCTACTTACGATGGACCTTGTTCGATTTGTGCATGGCATCAGTGTGAGAAAGAGCTTGCCTCGGTGCTGTACATTGAGTACTCACTCAAGCTGAAATTCATTCGTTCTTCCTCCCACTTCAAAATCTCCCTTGCATATTTAAGGGACGCATCAACGCTGTCAGGCTCTAACCCCTTCACGGGAGACACATACAACTTCCGCCCGGTCAGAGAAGAATAAAGCCTCTTGAACTTCACTGCAACATGGTGGAAAGCCAATTGACCCAGAGATGGGTTATGGTTGATGTTGTTGCTGTTGCTGTTGGAGCGATGGCGACTGATCAGTGGATGAAAATCGTCAAACCATTCGCACTGTGATAATGGTGTCCGTTCTATCTTTTCTTCAAATAAATCAAATTTGTTTAGTATCAAAAGGAAGTCCATCTGTTCAAAGGTCGGATTAGTAACTATGCTCTCGAAGAACTTCCTACTCAACACCATCTTGTTCGTCAAAGAACCATTCCCATCAACAGAAAACTGGTCATAATCACTCAACGAAACACAGAAAATGACAATTCCAACATCTTCAAACATCTCTAGCCACTTGCAGTTTTCTCCAAGGCTTCTTGCATGTACTCTTATTAGTTGGTACCTGAGAACAAACCAAACAACAAACGTTTAGGATAACAAAAACTTACTCCTATTCGAAACAGTATGGCTTCACCTAAGAAGCAATAACTGAAAAAAGTTTAGTAGATAATAGAAAATGAGTTTTGAGCATTCAGACTAGCCAAATAACAGAGTACCCAGGTTTAGGAAACATCATGAAGAAGTCGTTCTCAAGAATTTCAACATAGCAAAATGTGCTTAAGCAGCAAGCTCCATACAACTGAGTTTTCCTATGTGGTGTGCTTGCCATTAAAATGAACTTAGGCCTCCTTAATTGCAATATCAACTTGTTTTCCTTTTACATGCCAAATTCTAACTTCCAAGGGTCACAATTATTGTGCTTACACGAAGTAGGATATCTAGATATAGTGTTTTATTAATATCCAGATATATTGTTTTATTAATATGTTAATAGAGACAGGCCATTCGGTAACAATAATTTGAACTACCAAACTCAGCACTCAGCGGCATCTGAAATAAGAGATTCCTAGAAATATGCATCCAAAAAGCATAAGAACCTACCTTAGCAAAGATTCAAGTTGATCATCAGTGTCAACAACTTCCGGTGTTGACTGGGGAAATGCAAAGTCCACACAAGCAAGCCCATTAGATGAAGTCACTCCCTCAGCATATAGGATGTCTATGTCAGAGGGTTCATAGTCTGTTCTCAGTATATCAACAGCCTGAAGGGAATTACATCAGAAAATTAGCAATAATCGGCAAGAGTTTGTCTGCTAATTATCATCCCAGTATATTTGCAAGTAAAAACTAATTAGAAACTTTCAGAAGGATGATGAATCAGAACAAAAATGCTGGTAGAGCATGCGTAGCAACTCTCTCCATTCTATGTTAAAAGATATTAAATCCTTAAGACAATAATTCAATTAAAATTTCAGAAGTGGAGGAGAAATCTATAGTCCCAACATGTTGAACATGATCTAATCTATCAATTTAAAATCTTATGTATGGTTAACACACTCTCAAGTATCAACCTACATTCTCCAAGAAAATTGGGTCACACCCACCATAAACTTAACCTTTTGGACCCAATAACTTCACAAGCCCGCTAAATCCAACAGTTCAGTTGATTTCCTGATCTGAGCTCGTGATGTGCAAGAGCTCTGATCCAAAAGGCAAACCTTATGGTGGTCTGATCCATTTTCCATGTATCATTCTGGTATGTCCCCGGATACAAGACTTCCATAGGGAACCTAAAAGCTGAAGGTGAGATCAACAGCAAATTGAGGACCTATTTTGCCATTCCAAGTTCAATTGTCTAAACTGATACTTCGCATAAAATCTGATGCTTTAAGCATCAATACGAATGCAGGCAATTGAAGAGTGGCAGTAACAGAAATTTAGCATAAAATTTTCATGAATTTCCAAAAATGATTATGTTGATCAGACTCTGAGTCTGAGGTCTCCAATATAGCATTTTAGAGCTTATCAAATTACTGATTTCATTCTCACTTAAGCAGTTAAGCTAGTCAGTATACCTATAACCTTTAACTTCTTTCTGCCATTCAACCATATTATCCTGTTTTCTACTTCGTTCAGATTGGATACATTCTATTTCTAACGTTTCCCTCGTACAAGCCTTATTTTCTTTCTTTTCTTTTCTTTTGAAATTTTTGCAATATGATTATGATCAGCAAATCAATGATCAAAGTAAAATGATGTAGTCATTTTTTTTTCTATAGATAGACAGCTGGATGAGATGTTCCACCACTGATTCTTAAAAGAACCAACCTGTATTTTGACCATATATCAATCTTATCGTATATGCTTACCATGCAGACCAGACAATAATGTCATGTAGCAATGTGTTCACAAACATCTTATATCGAGACATTTTGACCTCTAACCAATTCGTGAAAACTTCAGGCTCATCAAATTAAGCAAGAAAAACAATTACCGAGATGCTTGAACATAGTCAAATGTGTTCTAGGTTTAACAAATCAAGCACAGAAGCATGAAACATGATCTTACCCGTTCTAAGAAATAATAAGCAACACTAGGTAGCGTTTCCAGTTCACTTCTCCGGTTATATGTTGCGCGAATGGCTGCATCATTCCATAGCTCTTCAACTAGTGGTGCATATTCACGAGTAGCAGCTGGAAAAATAACTTCCAAGCTGCCAGATACCATTGTTTTGAGAAGCCAATCAGAGAATGCCTTCAGTCTTGGGCCAATAGAATAGATAGACTTCTCGTCACTGTCATCAGAAGCCCCTGCTATTCGCCAGAAACACAATTCAGAATTACATTTTTAATGACTTTTATGGCAACATAGATTGTAATCCAGTTACACACTTAATGAGAACACTACTAGTGTTTCTATCCTCATCCACTTTAGTTTTCAATCTTTCTACAAAACCCTTATTAATTCAATATTTTCTATTTGTGAATCGCCTCACTGCTCCCAAAGCTAGAATCAAGAGACCAGCATCCAGAAGAGGGAAAACAGAACTTAGAAGTAGCAACATGCTGATGTGGATACAAGCTATGTTCAACATGCTGATTGTTGAAGGTGAATCCAATAGCATGATCAACCAAAGAGGTGAGCATTTCCAGAACAATACATTTTCTTGTAATTTATTAAAGAGATATGAACTTCAACAATTTAGGTCCACCAACAAGGCCAAACATTTGAAAATTAGACATGGCAGCACCCAAGTCAATGTCCATGTGACCATGTCAACATGAATTTGGTGTGAAGAATAAAAGATTGATGTACAAAAGAAAACATGTGAAAAGAAGAAAATTAGTTCACACTTGTACCTAAGAGGCCAGTTGCATCAGACGTTTGCTTCTTTCTCATTCCAGCCAAACTTTCATCTTCAAATCGCTCACGTCCTTCAAGAAGTATGCCAAGATATCCATACACGTTGCTCTGGATTGTCAGCTTGATCTTCTCACGTTCATCCTCAGAAAAGGGGGTGGCTTTATAAAGAATCTTGGCCTGAAACATGCGTTCAATTTAATTAATAAACTAATTTATATAGCTGTACCAGTAAGTGGCATTGCAGTAAAGCTATACTAATTATAGTACAACTGGGAGAGATAATCAGAAAAAAGGGAGTATTTTCCCCTCGTGACGTGATCGATGGGACTAAAAAAATTAGGTTTCAAATTTTAACAATGATGAACAGATCATGAAGCATTTTATCTAATAGATTACATTACTGTGGCAGCCAACTATTAGATAGCATTGCCTCCAATAGAAGTTGTCACTTTCTAACATGCACTTCAATTCAAAGTGGATGTCCTTATGGAAACATGGCAATGATCTAATTACCTGAACCATTAAGCATTCTAGTGCAGCTGTATAAGATTCAAGTATGATAAAGGTGGATTTAATCCATTCAAACAAAACCTGAACTACCTGCTTGAATATAGTGCTTGTCCCAGACCCATGATAGCCAACTAACAGTAGCTTCTGAAGTGTTCTCTGCTCAAGGTAGTCAGGGACACTTCTGCTAACCAGATTACTCATTTCTTCTCCATAAGAACCTGAAGATTTTGAAGGAACTGGCAAAGACAGGAAAGCACAAACAAGCTTTGTTCCAGCCTGAAAAGTAACAAAATAAATGTCTAATCAAGTGTATCAACAAATTGGAAGTAAAAAACGATAGTGGAAAGCCCCGGGCATAGATGTGCATTATCGCACAAATTCATACCTTTCCCCAGATGTATCCTTTTGTATTCTTTTGTCCCTCTTCTTGGTATGATCCGTCCTCATTCACCCAAAAGTGTGGGTTCCCTGCACATTGAACTCCTGCCAACTGCAATGTTGAACAAAAAAGTCTTTAATAACCCCCCACGTATTTAATATTGTCCCTGCAAGATTTTTGCATGTATTAAACTTCAACCTGCAACATTCGAAGCTCTACTTTTGTTATCTCCCGACCATTTATGTAAACTTGAGTGTTTCCATTGCTAGCATCTGCCTGGATTGGACCCCCAACATTCAGATGAGGACTGATTATCTTGGAAGGCTTTTGTCCTTCCTGTTCAATTAAGCATATCCATAAAAATTCATAATGATGAACATATTCGATGGAATTATCACACAACAAAAAAATCAAGCTTTATGAGAAGAACAGCATATTCACCTTTCCCCAAAGGCCAGATACTCTATCATACCAATAGTTTCCCGGTTTCAGCTTCTTAGGTGGGTTAGGGCAGCTTTGCAATACAACCAGTTCCTCATGACAAAGGGGTTTTCCATTCACACATACATACTCCGGTGGCAGCTGATTTGCTTCACACAACTTTTCGGTCTTCATTATCTGTTGAACTTCCAAGTCATTTAGTAACCTCTTAAGCATTCGTGAGCATTTGCCCAAGCTTCCTCTTTTAGACTCATTAATAGAAAACCCAATACATGTAACACATTTCCTTCCTTCTGGCATAGACCCCATAGCTCTAAGCACACAATTACTACAATACTTTGCATCACAAACAATGCAAACCTCCTTCTCTGTAAACCGGCTTCCCTTCAAGCATCGGTAGCATGACCCTTTCTTCCCTTTGCTTCGGGGCTCTCTCTTTGGGCGCATAATCTCAGGCTCATCCTGACTAAACTCTTCATCAACATCATCATCAGATTCAATGTCCCTGAAAGTGACAATATGGGGCCTCCTAACATCACAATTTGCCTCATTGTTGCAATCCACAGCCCGATGTGATGATACCCGAGAAGACGGATAATCCAAACTCAGTACTGACTCACTAGATCCCCAGTCTGGTTGATTCAAATCATTGAAATCCAAACTCTCCTTCCCACGATTCGAAACCCCAAGAGCGATCGAGCTTCCCCTAGATTTGTCGAAACTGTCCGAAAATTCTATTGTGCTCGAGCTCCTAGCTACACCTATCAGCTCCTGCGAGTGTTCATGGCTGAGAGAAGAGGACAAATCCAACGCCCTCGAACTGTTCGCAACATCCGACAATTCCCCGGACTCATAACGGCCGTTCGTGAAACCCAACGCCCCCGAGCTGCTCAACTCGCCGGACAACGCGCAATCACGGTGGCTCTCCGACACGCGCTCCTCGAACCCAATGACAGACGTGGGCGACACGGTCGTTTCCGAGCCCAAATCGCGGCTCTTCTCGGTGCTCCGATCGAACGCAATCACGGAAGTGGGTGAAACCGTAGTCTCGGAAGCTAACGTCTTCAGCTCCTTGGAGAATTTCTTGCCGACGGGCTCGGCCACCCCCAGCAGCGGCTGCACCACCGGCAACGACAATTTATCGGGGAACGAGACCTGCGCCACCACCGCAGCCACCGGAATCCGCTCGACGTTGATGGGTACCGCCCGAGGGAGATCGAAATCCACGGGCGGGCCCTGGTACTCCATAGCAAACGAGTACTGCACCCCATCTTCAACCCCCGGAGCCAATACTTTCTCCGGCGGCATAGTCGCTTCTTCTGCGGCAGAACACTAAACACTAACCCTAATCCCAAATCCAAAACAGAACAAGAAAGTACCCACCATCTGCAAAAGTAGGTAGTGGGTAGGTTTCTTTAGGGTTCAAAATTGGAAAACAAGCAAGAGGGAAGGCGAGGAAAGCAGAAATGGAGGTCCTTGTAAAGAGAAAAAAGAAAGAGCACGTGTTTGAGCTGAGAGTAAAGTGGAAAAACCGAAAAAGACGATTGCTTGGAAGTTGAAAATGGAAGAGAAAATTTGGGTTGCGAAGGTTGAAGGAAGTGAAGTGAGGGAGGAGGGAAGGGATCGAGGAGAAAGAATTGTAGGGATGGTGTTTGGGGAGAAGGAAAATGTGTTGGGAAAGTGGTGGGTTAGTGAGGAAAGTGACAGAAAAGGAAGAACCAACCAGCAGGCAGCAGCAGAAGCAACAACTGGGCATTGGGCATAGGAAGTGGAATCTGAGCTCTTTTTTTATTTATTTAATTTTCAATTTTTAAAAAATAAATATTTTTGTGGGGTCCAGTGGGAGGGTGCTTTTGTCTTTAGCATCGCGAGTGAGTTTTGTGGACCACCACACCACAGGAGGAGAGCAACCAAACCATGGCATGGATGGATATGATATGGTCCATCTTCTTGAGTTTTCACTTTATAAACAATTCTTCTCACTTTTGCTTTTGGATTCGATTTCTCTACAGCTACAGTTTGGTTCCGTGATTTGTGAATCTGAATTTCAATTATTGTCTTGCTTCTTTAAACATTAACCTATCCTTTGTATTATTTGCCACAAGATTTTACTCTGTTTTAGTCCATGTAGCGCTTTATTCCATTTGCGTTATGCTCGTAGGGTGCCACTGTACATGTTTCGCATAGGGTCTCAGGTTAGATTTGAGGTGTGGTTAGTGGTTACTTGTTGTGTACTATTTAGGTCGGGGCCGGCCGGGGTCTAATCAGAGTCTAGTTCGAATCTCAAGTTGAGTTCGAGATGGCAATTTAGATTATGACACGTACAAATGGCATTCGAACGTCACCTTGACACCCATTAACAGAAGCTTGAGCAGTTGAAATATTTGAATACTGCTTTGAAGAATTATGAGACGAGTGGGAACTGCCTTTATTGCGCCCGAGCGGTTGTAAAAAAAAACTAAGACTTCCAAAAATAGTTGACATAGTTCCCAATAATGGCCCCAAATATGGTCAACCTTGCCCAAGCACAAACTCCTCAAAACATGGTTAACTTCTTTAACCAATCACTCATCTTATATAACCTTGAAAAACATGTCGCGATGTTACTCTAACCATAGGGTCATCTTATCCGGCCAACCTCTAGTGTTGAAGCCCTGAAACTCATGGCGCGACTCTAACCAACCTCAACATCAACATAGACACTCACCTGCCAACCTTTGATGTCGTGGTTCAAAAACTCATGTCCTACTTTGATCATGCTCATAATCGTTTTGCCCTTGCCTGTCGATCAATCAAAGCATCCCGCTCTCGAGCATCTTCGTCCACACGAAGTAAGACCGTGAGACCGTCGCCAAAGGAACCAAAGGGAGCTCATCCGCCTCCAACATGCTTAGTCTTCACAAAAACCAACCATGTCATCATTTAGTCTCTACAAGAGATCGCTCTTTAGTCTTCACAAAGGGCTACAAGTACAAAAAGAGAGTTCTCGCACTTCCAAAACTCCCCGCCTTACCAACAACCTCTAATGTCCCCGCCTAGTTGGGTTACTTCTGAGACTTCACAACTTTCATGGACATTAGATCGCCTACTCGAAGCGATAGGTACTCCTAAACGCCTAACTCCGTCCTGATAGGCTCGAAGAGTACGTGGAAGCTCCATTACCTTACCCAGCTCCCGCAGATGGCATGCCTAAGAGACCAGAACTCAAGCACTCAAATAGACCCTAACACAAACATCGTTCATCCAATACCAACCACATGACAACATGTGGTGAATTTGGTTTGTGAGTATGCATACTCATCTCCTTTGTTAGGGGAGCTAGGGAACCGTATTTTGAGACTTCTCTCTATATAATTATCATCTTTGGCTATCGTGGTTTATGGATGAGGTTCGAATTCTAACACTCATGGCGATGTCCTAAAAATATATTTTGAGGTCTCCGCTTAACGTTGATTACATTGCGCAAATGACAAATTCACCTTCAAGAGTGATAAACTCACGAAACTTTGAACTTGTCACATTTATAGAAAAATCCTCTAACACATGGGTTAACGACAACATACTTTATTATGTTCATTTGACTCGAATCAAAGAGGTGCATCACATAACCTATAGATTAATCAATTAATCTTTGCTCACCTCACATTTTTTATTTTTTTTCTTATCTTATATTGTTCGCGCTCATATTTGCACTATTACGTATCAAGTCCATTGTGTCTAAGGAATGAAATCGAAAGTAAAAAATGATATCACTATTAACTACAGTACACTTCATTGGAGACAAATACAATACGAATATAACACATCAACACAATTAGTACTAATAGTCAATTAATAATGATAACTCTATGAACTAAAGTGGGAGAGATGATATTGTAAGGTGGTTCCATATTTTTCATTCTAGGAATAGAACTAAAATAAAAAGGAGATGATTCTAATTCAAGCATGTGGAGTCATGACTTACCAAACAAGCACTAAATTGTTGTTCTACCCATAAACTCAAATTGATTTATAGTGCAAGCTAATTGCGTGAAGGCCTCGAAAGAGCTAAAGAATCAGAATTTTGATGGGGTCTGGTGGGGCTCTGCTGGATTACCGTAGAAAATGCGTATGGAATCCATTAACGTAAGAGACTTCATATATATAGTGTTTTGTCACTTCCTCAATTCCAAAGTAATGAGTAAACTTATTGTAAGGTTAAATCCTTCAAATCATGTTGTTTAATCCACTTGTGACTTCTCTGTGCTTCACGCCAATATTGTAATGTAATGTCTGTCCCGATCATATGCAAACTTTCTCAGACAAAATCAGAGCACCAAATTTGCTATTTTCCCTTATATTTTTCCTTGGGAGAGAAAGCTCATCAAAAAATTTATGATGTCCTAAGGTCTATCAACATACATATACCTTTGAAATAAGAACAAGGGGAAATTACATGTTACTACCATGTTAGATTTGAATTTGACATGTTACTATCCTGTTAGATTCGAATTTGACATGTTACTACTCTAAAGAATTTTCGCTTTCATGTTACTATCTTGATAGATTTTTAAACCTCATAATTTCAAAATAAAGAAAAAAAACCCAAAATTACAAAAAAACTACAAAAAAAATTATAAAAAAAAAAAAACCAGACCAGACCAGACCCGCCAGAAACTTCAAAATTTTGCCGGAAAATTTAAAGTATTGCTGGAAATTCCCTAAATTTCACATCAAACACTAAAATTAATCCTCATAATTTCAAAAT
>JAYMTK010002417.1:0-13933 GCA_036897405.1 Pelargonium myrrhifolium | reverse complement strand
GTCTATTTTAAAGTTCAGTGACCAAATTGATCAACTTTTGATAGTACAATGACCAAATGGGTGGATGATTCTTATTTTATTATATTAAAATAATAATTATTATTATAAAAAAAATGACTTCCTCATCTCCATCTCCACCACCAAGAGAAATTTCAACCATGTTCTTCATTGATGAACAAGGGAAAAATCGTCATTTTTTAAAAAAAAAATTGAAGATTCCGTCAAAGTTAATTGATGAATTTAGACGGATGAGCTAATTATTAACGGAATGAAAGTACAGAGTAGTAAAAAGTTAATTTGGTAGTTAATTACAGGGTTTGAAACTGTAATTAACCCTTAAATTTTCTTTCGGTGCATCACTGGATATATTATGAAATTTAATTGAGTTAAAGTTGTCAAAACACAAGCTTACTCATTTTCTCACGGGGTATTTACACAAACCACTCATGTAGTATGCACTATTACAAAAGGCACCTTTAAATGACTTTAGACTACCCTGAACTTTGCAATAGTCATTCCGTCTTAACATGGTCAAAAATCACTTGAATTAGCCAAAATACCCTTCCTAAAATCCTATAATACTGAAATCATATTTAAATTAAATAAATAAATAAATAAAGTGAGATTTGTCATCAGATCTGATCCTCTCGTTCCATCTCCTTCTCTCACACATGAAAGCCACTACTAGAGACCATCACCGACGTCAGACCTCCGCCGACCTCAGACCTATCGCCTTGAACATGGCCAGACTTCCTCTATCGTGGCCGAAATTTCTCGCTGAAACCAGTTCTGGCATCGCCGTAGTTGTGGTCGCCTCGTGATGGTTGTGGCCGCCGGCTCGAGTCTGGCCTTGCAGTGGTCGTGGTCTTCGGAGACCAGATTTGACACTTTAGTTCCATTTTGTTAGGTTTAGTGATGATATTGTAAACTTTCACATCTGATTGATTATTTATGTGTGACTTATTGTTCATGAAATGGTAAAGAGTTGGACAAATTGTTCAAAAAAAGAAGTATTTGGTTAAAAAAAATTCTTTGGATTGATGAAATGAAATTGAGAAATAGAGATAAACTTGTTAATTCAATTGATATAACTAACCAAATCAGAATACACATAACAAATGAGAAAATTAAGGAAAAATTAAACAAATATTTGAGATTTTGAACTTAAAAATTATAAATATGAAGTTTCCGGTGAAATTTTGCAGTTTCCAGCAAGTTCGTGAATTTTTCAATGAGTTTATTAATTTTTCGGTAAGTCCATGGGAGTTCCCGGTGAATTCGTAAGTTTTCTGGTGAGACAATGAACTTTCCAGCAAATTAGGTTGAAGAAGAAGAGTAAGTAAAGGGCATTTTGAGGATCTTAAAATTAAATTGATCATGGGCTAGCACATGATCAAATATTGTTATTTTCCGTCAAATATAACTGACGGAATACTTTTACAAAGTTCAGGGTAGTCTAAAGTCATCAAACATAGTTTAGAGGTGTCTTGTGTGATAGTTCATACTACAGGAGTGCCTTTTGCAATTACCTCTTTTCTCATTTTACTTCTAGTAAGTTATATTCATCGTTTTTTATTACTCCCTCCGTTCCAAAATGAGTGTCCTTCTTTATATTTTAGAAAAATTAAGAATAAGTTAGTGTGGTATATTTACTCTTGCATCTTCTTGATCATATGTTAATGGATACTAATTAACTTATTATGAAGATATTATTGACAATCTATGCATATCTAACTTCCTGAAAAGGAAAAGTGGACACTCATTTTTGGACAAAAATTCATTTGAAACAGAAAACTCATTTTGGAACAGAGAGAGTAATTAAAAAGTATTTCTAATATGAAAAAAAAAAACCATGGAAGGGTTTGTAGTGTTTAGGAAAATTAGAGTTTGGTTGGGAGTGGAGGGAGACGGCGAGAGAGGAGATAAGGAGTGGATTTTATCCATTTCTCATTGGCTTATGGTGCGGTGATGGGGGTATATAGAGGAGAGATGGAGGAAAGCACAAAGCATCTCATTTTTGGAGACCAACTCATTTCGGGAGGGTGGGGTGCGTAGAGGAGAGAAGAACAAGGGGTGGGCTAGGGCTTTCTTGTGTATGTTTCTCTTCATTTCTACTGGGTTCATGACGTCCTCCTTGATTCCGGATCTGAACCGACTGTGTCTAGAGGATGAGGAGGGCGTAGGGGTGAAGATTCCAAGGCTGGAGGGGTTAGGAGCGGAGGGGGTGAAAGATAGCTGGAGGGTGGTAGGGCGTTTCCTTGCTCCGACTGAGATCAATATCAATATGCTGAGGCCGAAAATGGTGTTATACTGGAGGCCAATGGAGGGGGTCACTATGGAGGATGTGATTGACGATGGACTCGGTATGGGGGAGCAAATATTTATCTTTGTCTTTCACCATGAGAAGGATGCGGCAAAGTGTTGAACGGAGACTCTTGGGTATACAATTATAATACCCTCCTCTGTAGGGCTCTCGATTCGGATGAGGATGCGGCCAAAGTGGAGATAAATTGGGTGGCGTTGTGGGTCCAGATCTGGGGTTTGCCCTACGAGTTCGGGACACAGAGGGTGTGTGAAGGAATTGGTGGTTATCTAGGCCACGTTGTGAAATGGGATGAGAAGGGAGGGAAAGGGTATCGCCGAATCCGGGTGGTTCTGGATGTCCGCATGGCAATCAAGCGGAAACTAAAGATTAAAGTTGTAGGGGGCAGACCATTGGGGTCCAGTTCAGGTACGAAAAGTTGTCGCATTTCTACTTTGTTTGCGGCATCATAGGAAATAGTCAACAAGAGTGCAAGGTGGCATATGTGATGAGGGGGAGCCTTAGAAAAGTCGTATGGACCTTACTTGCGCGCATCGACGGGGAGGGGACCCCAACTGGTGACGAACAAGTGGATAAGGACGACAAACTGGAAGTCGCCGATAGAGGCCCTAAGAAAGGAGGCTAATTTGCGGGATGGCCCGCGATCGGCATTAGAAGAAGAGGATACGATGACCACCGTCTTTCCTGCCAAGAGGAGAAGAGTATCAGAAAATAACAACGAGCAGGACGGGGAGGAGGATGAGAGCACCAACAAAGACCAGCCAAAAAATGGAACATAATCAGTCATGAAGGGGTTGGACGAAGCTTCAGAGTGACAGAGAGGAGGTGCGACGACCGGTTGGAGCAGGGGGCGATCGGTTGAAGCAGCAGGATGGGAGGGAGGTAGTTTTTGGGGGTTTGGTCTAGGGTAGTTTGGTATCTTGTTTCTCTATATTTTAATTTTTTAGAATTTTTGTCTTCTCGTCTGGTTAGTTTTAGTTTTTGTTGTGGGAAGAGCCGATCGGAGGCGCAATCGGAGCGGTACCCCAGCTGGCAGCTCGACTACTGATGGAATAATGTTTATGTGGGGAGGTGAATGGTTAGGGACTATGGTCTCGCGTCCCGCGGACGACCAATTGGAGGCTAGATTCCTGCTTTTGTTATCGGTCCAAATTATAAATGATGTCTGTAACTGATGTCATTTGTGACTAGGGGCAGCGGCTCCCATATCAATAGATTTGTTTTGTTCAGAAAAAAAAAAAAGAAGTATTTCTATATAACATAAACGCAAAAATTAGTTAAATTTCACCTCAAAAAAAGTTTTATAGAATGAACTCAAATTAAAAATTAGTACACTGAAATTTTCTTTGTTCACACGTTTTACCAGCTAGAGATGTAAACGTTAAACAAATAAGTTCATTGGCTAAAATTTACGATTTTAACAATCTAACCATCTAGGGCCTATGGGTATGTAAAAATCTAACCATTAGACTCTTTCTGTCTCAAAATGAGTGTTTTCCTTTCTATTTTGAGAAAAAAATGAAAGGAGAAGTTAGTTAATGTTGTATATTTACTCTTATATCCTTATTATCATGTGTTAAGAAATACTATCTAACTTGTTATAAGGATATTATTGACAATTCATGCATAACTAACTTACTAGAAAATAAACCAAGACACTTATTTTGGGACAAAAATACAAATAAAACAGGACACTTATTTTGAAACAGAGGGAGTCTTATTTTGTGGACGTGAGTATACATGTAGCATGATCACGTGTATCTTTTTTCAACTTACATGAAGTGACACCCGATCTATTATTTAATCATTTTGTCATCGATCGTGAAATCTTTCCAATTGTTTACTCTCCGTTTTTTAAAAATGAGTGTTTGGTTCAATTTACATTTTGTCTCAAAATAAGTGTCAACTTTCTTATTTTAAAAAATTAATTATGCAGTATGAAATAATTATTTAAATTCAATTATTTTTCTAGACATGACGATCTAGTGACGCACATAACTCGTCAAAATTGTGTTACCGCTCGGCCAAGTGCCCTATAAAAATATTCATTACATGAACTTTAGATATATATATATATATATTTTTTTTTTTATTGCCCGTCCTTTCAAGTTACAAGTCAAGAGTCATGATTTAGATAGGCATAAACAGTTGAAAATGGACTGCATAAATCAACAAATGCACGTTCCATGACATTGCTCCAGAAAATGACACTATCTGATATTTTCATGCCATGCCATTCGACCATTGACTGATTTGCTTGATTCTTGAACTTTGTAGTAAGTTTCTTGTTAGGCGCTGGTTCTTGATGACATTCATTGACCTGAGTACTACACAAACCCTTATATATTGCAGAAACTTAAGATCAAGCACACCAATTGTTTGATAAAATGACTGAACCAAAACTAGGAACCCTAATATTCTGTTTTCTTGCATCCCTCAGTTTGTGTTTCTTCTTTCTCCTCATTAAGCTCTTCAACAAACTATGGTGGACACCGCGGCGCATACAAAAGTTCATGGCATCACAAGGAATCAAAGGGCCTTCTTATAGATTTCTCCATGGGAACACCAAAGAGATGGAAAGAATGAGAAATGAAGTCATGACCACTCCAATGGAACTATCATCACACCACATATTTCCTCGAATCGTGCCTCATTTCTACGCATGGATCAAACTATATGGTAATTAACAAGGAGTTCTCACTTGGTAAATAGTACTTCTTTTGCATCTGCTTGTAAGTTGTAACTAATTAACTTCATCATATTGTTGGTGTAGGGGACATTTTTCTTTATTGGATTGGTCCAAAACCTCAATTGGTAGTGACTGATCCTGAGCTGGTGAAAGTGGTACTGAACAACAGAGATGGGGTGTTCCAAAAACCAGAAGCAGAAGGTAATTTGAGAAAGCTATTGGGAGATGGACTCGTGACAGCACAAGGCGAAAAATGGCAGAAGCAAAGAAAACTAGCAAATCACTCTTTTCACGCGGAGAACTTGAGAGTAAGTTGTGAAGTAGTAGCGTATATGATCAAATTTGATTATTAGTAGTTATGCCAAATTTGATATAAGATAGTGAGTAATGAGGGTTGAGGTTGTTTTCATTTGCAGGGTATGACTCCGAAAATGGTTATTAGTGTGGAAATGATGCTGGAAAGATGGAGAAACCGTGTAGGAGAGGAGATTGAGGTGTTACAAGAATTCAAGCTCTTGACATCAGAAGTGATTTCCAGGACAGCTTTTGGAAGTAGTTACTTGGAAGGAGAAAAGATATTTGATGCTATAACGAAGATGTTTCAGATTATCATTAGAATTGGTTACCGTTATAGAATTCCTATGCTTGGGTGAGCTTTCCATCTAAACAAGACTTCTTATCTTTAAGACAATATAGTTAAAACTTACAATTTCATTTTATGTGTACTCAGAAAACTTGTGAAGACAAGGGATGATGTTGAAATGGACAAACTTGAACAAGAAATGCGAGACTCGATCATTAAGATGATAAAGAAAAGGGAGGAGAGGGTGATGAGTGGTGAAGCTGATGACTACGGTAGTGATTTTCTTGGATCTCTTGTTAGTGCTTATCGTAGTGATGATCGGACCAAGAAATTCTCCATAGAGGACGTGATTGACGAGTGTAAAACATTCTACCTTGCTGGACAAGAAACAACCTTGGTATGGCTTGGCTGGACAGTGTTTCTTCTGGCACTTCACACTGATTGGCAAGAGAAGGCAAGAGAAGAAGTTCTTGAAGTATTTGGCCAAGAAAATCCGAATCCTCAAGGCCTCGCAAGATTAACAAAAGTAAGCAATATACACAAGGTTTTGGAATTGAACTGCACATATACTTACATAGCCATCTTGATAACTAAGTTTCTTTCATTTTTTTTCCTATAGGTGACGATGATCATGAATGAATCGATAAGGCTATACACTCCTGTTGTTAACATTGAAAGAAAAGCCCTGAGAGAAGTCAAATTGGGGAATATCACTGTTCCGGCTAATATGGAAGTGTATGTCCCCACAATAGCACTTCACCAAAACCCGAAAATCTGGGGAGAAGATGTTCACATGTTCAAACCAGAGAGGTTTGCTGAAGGAGTGGCCAAAGCTACCAACAACAACACATCCGCATACATTCCATTTGGTTTGGGAGCTCGAGCTTGTGTTGGCCTAAACTTTGCAGCTAATGAAGCAAAGATTGCGCTCTCAATGATTCTGCAACGCTATAAGTTCACTCTTTCACCAAACTATATCCACGCTCCATCTCCGCTTGCCTCAATTCGTCCATTACATGGAGTGCCTATCATTTTCCACCCAATATAAACTGCAATTTCTACTGGTTTATGCTTCTATACACATGGAGTACAAATAGTGATCACAATAGTACATATTTTCATATGCAACAGTTTTTGTGTGAACCGTAATAAATTTAAGAGTTAGGTGTAGAGGGGTTTATTTATCATGCACTAGTTAGGATAAAACCAGTTGTACTGAAGAAAAATATATGATTATGTTGTTTGTGTTGGTTTTTCTCATCAATGAAGGCATCTTTTCTTGCACATTGTGCTTTGTTGTTTTGTGTAGACTTTAGATTCCACAAATAGACAGTACACCAAAATTAGATGACATACTGACAATGCCATGTGATTGTTGATATATTTTACAGTAAAAAAGTGTTTTAGGCTCTCTTGTGGATCAAAGAGAGGTAGTATGATGTTTGTGTTCTTAATATAATCTCTACCCTTTCCTGAATGACAACTAGCAATTTTTTTAATCATGGAATGCAAATTTTCTTGCACACATTTCCTTATCGTTTTGTGTAGACTTTGGAGGGTAGTTACAGAGATTAGAATATACACACACTGATAATGCATATCATCTAATGATTTTTATTTTATTTTCTGGACACTCTAAAGTGTCATATCTGATACATATTGAGGATCTAAAAAACCACAGTTTTTCAAACATCTGTGTTTGACAAACAAGAAAATGCCTGAATCATTACTAGGAACTGTAGTGATCTACCTTGTAATTTCTCTCTGTTTGTGCCTTTTCTTCTTTGTCTTCAAGCTCTTTCACAAACTATGGTGGACTCCACGACGCATACAACAGTTGATGGCTTCTCAAGGAATCAAAGGCCCTTCTTATAGATTTCTTTATGGGAACACCAAACAGATGAAGTCAATGAAAGATGAAGCAATGAGCACTCCCATGGAACTATCACACCACATATTCCCTAGGGTTGCTTCTTTCGCTTACTCGTGCACGAAGCTATATGGTAATGAACAAGAATGTGTACCAAAGCTAGTTCTAACTTGGTCACTGATCATATGTTGGCGTATGTATATATTTATGCAGGTATGAACTCTCTGATTTGGATTGGCTCTGAACCTCAGTTGACAGTTACCGATCCTGATATGGTGAAAGTGATATTGAACAATAGAGATGGGGCATACCCAAAACCAGATTTACGTGGTAATATCAGAAAGATTCTGGGAGGTGGACTTCTGACATCTAATGGTGAAAAATGGCATAAACTGCGAAGATTAGCCGACCATGCTTTTCATGGAGAGAGCTTGAAGGTAAGTTTTATAATGAATCTCATGGTACATGTAAATGGAATGTCAAGGGATGGTTTTATTTGCAGGATATGACTCCAGCAATGATTGCTAGTGTGGAGGTTATGCTAGAAAGATGGAGAAATGAGCATCAGAGATGATTTCCAGGACGGCTTTCGGAAGCAGTTACTTGGAAGGCGAAAACATATTTGATATGATGACAAAGAATGCACAGATTGTTTCAAGAAACGCTTTCAAAGTTCGGATTCCTGTAATTGGGTAAGCCGTAAGCCTTTGACCGTTTGGCTTTACTGATATCAAAGCTTTTGAGGTTTGAGTTTTGGATTTTGAAGTTAGATTTATTTTTTCATGGACAAAGTAAGTTTATGAAGACAAGTGAAGATGTTGAATCTTCCAAGCTCGAAAAGGGAATACGAGACTCGATGATTAAGTTGATAAGGAAAAGAGAGCAGAAGATGATGAGTGCAGAGGAAGAGAGCTTTGGAGGGGATTTTCTTGGATCACTTTTAGAGGCTTATCATAGTGAGGATGTTGCAAGGAAACTTTCTGTTGATGACATGGCTAATGAGTGCAAGACATTTTATTTTGCTGGTCATGAAACAGTCTTGAGCTTGCTCTCTTGGACTGTTCTTCTCCTTGCAGTTCACTCAGATTGGCAAGAGAAAGCAAGGGAGGAAGTTTTTGAATGTTTAGGCCAAGAAAATCCAACTTCTCAAGGCATTGCAAGATTAACAAAAGTAAGCAACACATGACCTTATTATACAACCTAGCTAGCTATGAGTTAATGTTTACATTCTGAGAAACATTTCTTTCATTTTCTTGTAGATGGGAATGATTCTCAATGAGTCTCTAAGGTTATATAGTCCAAATAATTACATTCTAAGAAAAGTGGGAAGAGGAGTCAAATTGGGAGATCTGATTTTTCCATGTAATATGGAAGTGAATATCCCAATTCCAGCTCTTCACCACAACCAAGAAATATGGGGAAATGATGCTCAGATGTTCAAGCCAGAGAGGTTTGCACAAGGAGTGGCCAAAGCTACCAACAACAACAACACAGCTGCATATCTTCCATTTGGTTTGGGACCTCGCATCTGTGTCGGCCTCAACTATGCAACTAACCAAATGAAGATTGCGCTGTCTATGATTCTGCAACGCTATAGATTCACTCTGTCACCAAATTATGTGCACGCTCCTGTTCCGGTGATCACAGTTCGCCCACAACATGGACTGCACATCAGTCTGCAACCATTAAAATGAACTGGACTAATTGTTTGGAAGTTGATTTGTCGTAGAGTTGGAGACAAGACACTTATTTTGGAATAAAAATACAAATGAAACATGTCACTTATTTTAAGACGAAACAAAGATCATGTTCTCGATGATTCTGCAACGTTATAGATTCACTCTTTCACCAAATTATATAATTCGCCCCCAACATGGACTGCCTATCATTATCCACACATTATATAAACGGTAACTTCTTGTGGATCACTATAGAGTATCACATATGTAATAGTTTTTGTGTAAATCCATGATAAGGTTGATTGTTTCACATCCTTTTCATCCATTACAAGGTATTTTGGGATTTCTTTTATCAAGTTAATTAACAACTAGTGAGGACAGAAACCAGAAAGATTGCCAAGTACTATTTTTAGCCATTTCTAATGGAATCAACAGAGTTAACTGCTCTAATAAGTGCACAAAGCTACGAGAACAGTGAAAATCGTGTATACTGACTATAAAAATGTGTTAAAACATTTTTTCCCACAGCTCAATTGCTTTTCTTCCCGGTGAGCGTCTCAACGATCCACTCTCGCTGACTTGTAATTGTATGTTCTGAACTCTGTTTCTTGTACTATCCACATTCTCAAACCATTTCTCAACCTTCTTTTAGAGACGATTCTTGTTGTTGTAGTTGAGTAATGATGTCCGCTTCTCGGCAGCACAAAGTGTCACATTTTCTTTTGAGAGTCTGCATCTTCTCAACGAGGTCATTGTAGGAGCTTAACTGTTTTCCAATGTTTGTAATGCTTCCCAAGCTGTCCATAACGTACGGGTTCAAATAAAGTTCCTGTAAGGAAGAAATAAATAAATACAGTGTACAAGAAAGATCCAGGATCCACTTTGTAAAACATAATGTGCATTATGAAAAAGAATAGCTAGATGTATAAACACAACAATTAAATAGACACTGCAAGTCCTCCAGGGCTGTGCCCCTGTAACTCAAGTCCAACCTTGAGATCCGAGACATCAACACGCCTGGGACTTCTTAAATGCTTACACAAATCCTTAAACAAAACTCATTCAAATCTAATTAAGCTGTCAATGCTCAATAAATGATGATCAAGATTGAGATTTGAAGTTATCACTTAGGAATTTATGATCTTTGAACAGTACCTTCTACGAAATGCTGAACAACACAGTTCTATTTTGAGCAAATTCTATCATTATCGAAATGTACACACAATAGGAAAATTACTGACAATTCTTCTAGATATTGAATTCAAAACATTTCAAGAATTTTATAGTATGAATCACATAAGGATTTAAAAAATAAATACTGACAATTACCTGAATCCAAAAAGAAATTCAGATATTACTGAAGCGAGCAAGAATTTACAAAACAAAGCCTTCTGAATCCAGCTGCTGTTGCTGCTCCAATAGAGATAATAATCTCTTAAATTTGAAGATCTCAAACTGAAAATGAATTTATCATGACTATGAGCAGTATATCGGAAAGTCAATGCAAACCATGATGGGTTAGGTAAGTGGTGGTAGCAACTTTTTTAGAAAATTGCAAGTGGAAACAACTTTTTATAAATAAAGAGCAAAGGGCCAAAATGGCTAGTTTGACTATAATGAAATAGGCCAAATCAATACAAGACCAAGCCTTTTCCATAATTAGAGTAGTAACTGTACAAATCGAGATGCTTTGGAAACTCTTTAGGTGTCTGGTTCGAGTCTACATGGTGACGGTACTTATTACTGATCAAAAAAAAAAAAATTGTCGTATAGTAAACAAAACATATTGAGATTTATGGGTGCGCCTGAATCTGTTTACTTTGTGTTTTGACTAAGAGTTACTTAATAACTCCTTCATCTCAGCTGACAAGCCTTGTTAGACCAAGCGGTCAAGACGCTTTGGATTCCCTCTGAGGTCTCGAGTTCGAGCTTGGGCTCTACTTATTTATGTCTATACTTGAGTAAGAGTTATGGCGTGGGAAAGCTTTAACCGAAGCCAATTTATGTGTCTTGATGAGTCTCTCGTGCATCTACCGAGTGTTATATAGGTTTCTATGAGCCGTTGAAAGAATACAAGAAAGTGCCTTAGACCTCATTCGACCAAGAAATACCATCTACCGGCTCTCCAGGATGTTAAAGATGGAGATTTGACCCACTAAAAGTGTGACCCAGTCTTGGTTCTCAATGGAAGCATAGATGAGAGAACCAACCCAACTGACTAGTATGTCAACTCTATGATCAATATGCATACGCAGAAAATCTGATTTTGTTAAGAAACCGGGTGAATATTCAGCTAAAAGACATCCTAGAAAGAATTATGACAATTCTTGGAGATAAAGAATTCAATAAAACAAATCATGTGAGTTCTTGGAGATATAGAACAGTTAGATAATACTGACAATTAAATAGCTTGAATCATTGGAGGATCTAAATAGCTAGTATGAGATAATACTGACAATTACTTGGCATGAAACACAGAAGGATCTAAAAAGAACAGTTAGTATGAGATGATACTCACAATTATATGGATCCAAATAGAAATTGACTTCTCAATCCAGCTGCTGCTGCTGCTCCAATAAAGCTAATAATCTCTATGAAATCAATTTCAAGATCTCAAAACTGTAATAATCTCATAATGGGTTAGGTGAGTCTGAAACCAACTTTCTTAGAGAACTTGAATTGGTAGCTGCTTTTTATTTTTATTTTTATTTTTTATACATGAAGAGCAAAAGGCCAAATGGCTAGCTTGACTATTCTGAAATGGGCCAAAATCAGTATAAAACAAAGGTTAATTTTGCCTAATCGGAGCAGTAATATACAAACTACAACACATCAACTGCAGTGTCGCAATCAATTCAACAACCAAATCATTTCTCAAATAAAATTAGGATTGAGTACCCGAATCCTTAAACAAAACTCATGGAGAACTATGTTGTCAATCTCAAGGTATGTAAGAATATTAGAATGTAATGAATTCAAAAACAGAAACTAAATTTATGAATTCAATAATCAATATCACCTGAAATCAGCAATTTAATGCAAACAGAGCTAGTTGCAGTTTTTGTATTTGCACAAGATTCCACAATTCCTTTTGGGGGTTTCCATCTTTTTATCAAGATTTCTGTAAATCCTACCATGAATCAGAGAAAGTAAGTAAACAAAAAATAAAGGGTTAAATATACTCAGACCCCTTGTACTTGAAATAAAATGTTGGCTCTCAGACTTTAGTTTTAGCCTCCTCGAACCCTGGACTTGTCATTTTTATTAATTGAGCCCAAGTGAACTGCTATACCTGGTTACAACCATTAAGTTAAGGGGGTCGCCAAAAATCTGAATTTTTTTGGTTTTTCTTCAACTTAATTTGAGTTTCACAATCAATTAGCTGCATATTCCGGTTTCTCTCTCTCTACAAATTTCTAGAGAGAGAAACTGAAAGTTCTGATCCCCATCTTCACTTCTCAAAAATTCATTTCTTTTGCATTCTTAATTATGTTGATTCCCAAGAATGAGGTGGTCGATAAGGAGAAGATCAATATGGGTATAATCGAAGCCAAGACTTGGTCCACCATGATCGATTAGAAGAGGCATCCCAAAAACTCAGACCAGGACGCCGCCGGGAGAGCCGGAGACAATTAACGCTTGGGAAAAATTCAGATTTTGGTGCCGGGAAATTCAAGTTTTGAATTTTCAGACTCAACATTTTATTTCGAACAAATACAATGCATGTATATTTAACCCAAAAATAAATAAAAGAGAAAAAAGGCACTGCAAATGTTACTATATATTGGATGTGATGAGCAATTTATTACAAATAATTAAAAAGAGAAGAAAACAGTTCAAATTTGAAACCAAAGCACCTGTTGATGTGAAGATTATAACTCGGGGCAATCAAGAAAGGCACTGTTCACTACCCAAATTTCTGAAAAGAGAGTGGAAATTTGGGGTTTCAAATTGTGTTCCAAGCAGATGTATGGAAAGTGTAAAGTATTTGAACCCAAAGTGCTTTTTACTTTTTAGCACTTATTTGGGTTTTCATAACTTTAGTTGGGCTTGATTATTTCTGTTTAATATATGGGCTTTACTTATTTAGATATATACTTTAGTAATTGTTATGGTGCGGGTATAGCTGGTAATTTGAGTCTTGACCCATAATACGACACAAGCTTAATAGGATTCATATCAAGTAACTTAATGTGTAATAATTGTGTCGTGTTTATGTCGAACTCTTGTGACATGTTTCTATGAACGGTCGTGCAACCCGTTTATCATTTAAGGGTAATTTCAAACATATTGTAAAAAGTACACATAAATTAAACGAGTCAATATTAACCCGTTTATTTAGAAGAGTTGAGTCGGATCATATAATTTTAAACTCAGATATGTTGACGGTTTCATTTTATGTCAACTGATTTCATAAACGATTCGTGTACATGTCATTAATAAATTAGTCGTGTACATGTGTTGACGGTGCTATTTCTAATGACTCTGCGCCTTGGAATGGTTCATGATAGTTCATTGTTGTGGTTAACGATAGAAAAGTTCATTGCATAATTAACTTTCTAACTTTCTATATAAGAAAAAGGGGTAATTACAGTAAGCACTTCTGAAGTTATGGGTAAAAACAGTTAGCACCCCTAAACTTTGGTCTTGAACTTTAAGCGTCCCTAAAGTATCAAAAGATCTTTCCGTCAGTTAAATCTAACGGAAAATGTCACTATTTGGTCATGTGCCTAGCACATGACCAATTTATTTTTTGAAATCCCTAAAATGCCCTTCCCTATCCTTCTTC
>JAYMTK010002416.1:0-13935 GCA_036897405.1 Pelargonium myrrhifolium | reverse complement strand
TACAGACTCAACAACCTCCTCCTGTTCTAGACCTATCCTTTAATACTGATATCGGGCTGGAAGGCGCGTGGCTCTCTCACTGCGACACAACCTCGAAGGACGTGCTGATTCCTCATTTCTCGGATCGCCCCTAACGGTCTGGTCCGTACAGTTGGGTGCCTTGGTCCCGAAGTCTCTCATGGAAGACGAAGACACTTGATGCAAAACAGCGTCGTCTCTCTCAACTTCATTTATTGTTGTGACGTCGTTTTTGATCTGCCTCTTTTTCACCAAAACGGTGTCGTCTCCTTTGGCTCCTTTTGACCGTTGGAGCATTGTTGCAATCTCTTCGTCCTCCATCATTCCAATACCCCTCTCATTCAGAATCACTTTGTCCTCAAGGTGAAAATCTGGAAACTCAACCTTGAATACAGAAACATCCTCCCAAAAGATAGTATCATCATTAGAAGCACATTTATATCCGATTTGTGGAGTCCACTTTCCTTTTCTCAGAATTTTTCTCCAAGAAACCACTTCAGGTTCATCGAGGATATGAATGAGCTCTTTGGGAATCTGAGATTGATAGTTGTCACCTGAATACGCACGCAGCAATGAGACATGAAATACCGGATGAATGCGAGCCGTCTCAGGTAATTTAAGCTTGTAAGCTACCTTCCCAATTATTTCCAGTATTTGAAATGGACCAAAGTATCTCATCCCCAACTTTTGGTTTTTTCTTAAAGCTAGTGAATGTTGTCTGTAAGGTTGTAACTTGATCAAAACCCATGCCCCAATATCAAATGATACATCTCTTCTTGTTTTATCTTTTTGAGCCTTCATTCTTGCCTAAGCCTTTTCCAAATTCCTCTTCAGAATATCCAAAACTTCATTTCTTGTTCTCAGAGTACCATCCAAATCCTTGTTGGTTGCAGATCCGGAGACATAATGGGGTATGGTTGAGGGGGTTGTTCCATATAATGCCTCGAATGGAGTCATGCCAGCTGCTGTGTGGTAAGTTGTATTGTACCAGAGCTCAGCCCAAGGTAAGAATTCTCCCCATTTTTTTTTGGATTTTCAGTGACATAGCATCTTAAATACATCTCGAGAGTTTTGTTTAGAGACTCAGATTGCCAATCAGATTGAGGGTGATATGTTGTGCTCATTGCCAAAGTAGTGCCCTGCAGCCTAAATAATTCTCTCCAGAAGTTGTGTGTAAAAACCTTATCCCCATCAGACACAATAGATTTAGGGATGCCATGTAATTTCACAATATCTTGAACAAATCTAGCAGCAACAAATTGGCTTGAATAGTTGGCTTTGAGAAGACTGAAGTGAGCATATTTAGACAACCTGTCTACTACCACCATGATTACTAAAAAACCATTATAAGTAGGTAAATCAGTAATGAAGTCCATAGCAATGCTAGACCAAACCTTTTCAGGGATAGGTAAGGATTGTAGGAGACCCCTAGGATATGCATGATCTGTTTTAGCTTGTAAACACACACTACAAGATTTGACATAAGCCTCCATATCTAAGGCCATATGCTCCCAAAAAAAAATTTCTTGGAGTCTCTTTACTGACCTAGTAATACCAGCATGGCCCCCTTTCTTAGAATTATGAAACTCCACCAATAGCTGCTTCTTCAATTCTGATTTCTGAGGAATATAAAGTCTTTTTTTGAAGTAAATCAACCCATTCCTGACACAAAAAATTTCAGGAAGAGATTCTTTGGCCTCATTAGAGACTAGAATAGCCTGAGCTTTAGTATCCTACTTCAGTTCCTCTCTGAGGTTATCTAAGAACTTGAATGTGGGTGATGAGACTGCTGTGATAGAATAGTAAGATCTAGAAAGAGCATCAGCTGCTTTGTTATCCTTGATAGGTTTGTATTCTATTGTATAATTGTGCCCCAATAGTTGAATCAAACACTCCTGTTGTTCTGGGAATTGGACCACTTGGTCATGCATAGCCTTGATACTTTGATGATCTGTCCTGACAGTAAATTTATGCCCCAACAAATAAGCTCTCCATCTTTTAACAGATTGTTCAATTGCATAGAGTTCTCTTACATAGGCTGATTGTTTCTGCATCCTTGGGGATAGTTTCTTAGAAAAGAAAGCAATGGGGTGTCCTTGTTGGCTCAAAACAGCTCCAATTCCTCCCCCAGAGGCATCTGTTTCTATAATGAATTCCTTGTCAAAATTAGGAAGTTGCATAACAGGAGCATGTATGATGCATTTTTTAACCTCAGAAAAACAGTTTCAGCATTGGCATCCCATAAAAAAGCATCTTTCTTAAGTAGGTTAGTAAGAGGAGATGCTATCTTTGAATAATCCTTGATGAATCTTCTGTAATAACCAGATAATCCCAAGAACCCTCTGAGTTGTTTCAAGTTTTTTGGAGTGGTTCATTCCAATATAGCATTAACCTTTGTAGGATCCATAGCAACACCAGATTTTGAGATGATATGTCCTAGATAGTCCACAGATTGAGTACCAAAGCTGCACTTTGAGAGCTTGACAAATAGGGAGTGTTCAGATAACAATTGTAAGACTTGTTGGAGATGAGTGAGATGTTCTGACCAAGACTTGCTATAGATCAGTATATCATCAAAGAAAACAAGAACTGACTTTCTCAAATATGGGTGAAGGACATTGTTCATTAAGGCTTGGAAAGAGGCTGGTGCATTGCTAAGTCCAAATGGCATTACTAGCCATTGGTAATGACCCAAATGGGTTCCGAAAGCAGTTTTTTCTTTATCATCCTCCTTGATTAGTATCTGATGGTAGCCTGATCTAAGATCCAGTTTTGAGAAATAGCAAGCACCATGTAACTCATCCAATAGTTCTTCCATAGTAGGCATAGGAAAGTTGTCTCTAACAGTGCATTCAAAGCTCTATAATCAACACAAAATCTCCAACTACCATCCTTCTTTTTGACCAAAATAACTTGTGCAGAATATGGACTAGTGCTAGGTTCAATCAACCCTTCAGCAAGCAACTCAGAGATAATTTTCTCAATTTCACACTTTTGGGAAAAAGGGTACCTGAATGGTTTTACATTTGTTGGTTGAGCTCCATTAATTAAAGGAATATGATGGTCTTGGCTCCTTGATGGAGGTAGAGAAGAGGGCTTGTGGAACACTTGAGAATAAAGGTGCAGAAGCAGCAACAGATCAGGATCAGTATTCTGAGGTAAGTCAACCAATACATCTCCTTGTTGTTTGTTTGAAACCTGTTCCACAATATACATTTCAGCAATGGCATTTGAATTCATCATTCTTGCAACATGTTGAAATTGAGCATGTTTAATGCCTTGTTTTTCTCCTTGCAGTTGAACAAACTTTCCCCCCACATAATATTTCATTATCATTTTCTGGTAGTCAGTCAAATAGGGTCCTAGTGTAGACAGCCATTGTACACCTAAAACCACATCAGCCCCCCAAATAGGAAGCACAGTGACTGGGATCTTGATTGTCTCCTCCTGGATTTTAAGTTGTACTTCTTTAATGGTTCCCCCAGCCTCCAAAAAATCTCCATTCCCCACTTTAACTGTAAAATCTGGACAAGGTTCCACTGGTAATCCAATGGCTTCAGCAATCCTTGGTTGAATGAAGTTATGGGAACTACCATTGTCAACTAGCACAGTAACATGTATCCCATTGATTGTAGCTTTGAACCTCATGGTAGTAGTGTTTTGTGTACCTGCTAAAGCATAATAGGACAATATAGGTTGTGTATCAGGGTCAAGGTCTGTGGTAGGAGGTGGGTCAGGTTCCACTTTAGATGCAGGTTGGTCAAAAAATGGGTCATCAAGAGTGGTGCTCTCTTGCATATCAATGTGTAAGAATCTGGGTTTGTTAGGACATTTGTGTGTGTAACTGTATTTCTCATCACAAGTAAAGCATTGTCCTCTCTCCCTTCTTCTTGCCATTTCAGCTTGGGACAAGGTCTGGGTTGTGGGTTTCTGGTATGGGGTAGTGGTGGTTGGTTGGATAGGTTTAGTATTAGGGGTTGGTAATATGGCAAGGTTGTAAGGTTTTGAGTATTGTCTAGTCACATAAGCAGGTTTAAGGCTCTTAAGCCTATTTTCGTGTAGCTTAGCCAATCCCACAACCACATAAATGGAAATTGGTTTAGCAGCAATGAGTTCATCTTGAATTTCAGAGATCAGACCCCCAACAAACACATCTACTATCATTGAATCTGATAATCCTTCACTGTGATTAAGATACAAACAGAATTGAGAGTAATATTCAACTACAGACATCTGACCTTGTTGCAACTTGAATAGAGCTCTCCTTGGGTTTTCGAACTCTGAGGGGCCAAATTTTTTCAATCAGGGATTTAGTAAATGATCTCCAATCGAAAAACTGCCCTAACTTCTTCAAGCTCTGAAACCAATTGATCAAAGAGCCTTCCATATTAGCCTCTGCCAAAATGAGCTTGTTCCACTCACTAGTTCTGTATATAGTGAAGTATGCTTCAGCTTTGGCTATCCATTCTATCGGATTAGATCCTGTAAACTTGGGAAAGAACACTGCATTTTTATCATTCACACCTTGAAATTGTTGTTCCTGGCTAGCTTCTCCTTGAAATAATGGATGTGTACACACCAATTCACCATCCTCCGGTTGTTTCTGCTTTGTCAGGTGAGCCAAAGCATATAAGATCTGATCCACCTTTGCTTCTAGATCATCTTGTTTGTTCTTCATACTTTCTACATCTCGGGCCACTCTATCTTGAGCAGACTCCAGGTTTCGCATTATGTCACTTGTGTTTGCCATTGATGCAGGAGGAGAATGAAAGCACCAAATGGAGTGTGGTTCAAGGAAACAAACAGAAAAGTAGCTGAAACAGAGTAAAAATCACAACACTAGAAAATTGGCCTCAGCTAAAAAGCTTTCATGGCAATTCATTCGCCATTTAAGTCCGAAGGTACAATGAGAATCGATTCAGAGTGATTACAAAGACCTAAGAACAATTGAGGAATCCAAATAGGAAGAGAATAGAAAACAGAGGAAGGAATAGGTAGAAGAGCAATTTCACAGTACAGACTCAACAACCTCCTCCTGTTCTAGACCTATCCTTTAATACTGATATCGGATTGGAAGGCGCGTGGCTCTCTCACTGCGACGCAGCCTCGAAGGACGTGCTGATTCCTCATTTCTCGGATCGCCCACGGTCTGGTCCGTACAGTTGGGTGCCTTGGTCCCAAAGTCTCTCATGGAAGATGAAGACACTTGATGCCAAACGGCGTCATCTCCCTCAACTTCATTTATTGCTGTGACGTCGTTTTCGATCTGCCTCTTTTTTACCGAAACGGTGTCGTCTCCTTTGGCTCTTTTTGAGCGTTGGAGCATTGTTGCAATCTCTTCGTCCTCCATCATTCCAGTATGTATGTCTAAATGTTTAAAATGCCCTTGTAAAGAAGAGAGTATAGATGGTAGAGTTGGGTGAAACAAAGGCTATATTTTGAAAATGATGTTCATAGTACAACCAAAAAATTGAACAAAAACAAAAAAAATTTACAACATGAATATACAAAATCAAACCCTAAAAAGAAGAAAAACCTATCTAACTAACCAGAAATTGAAATCGTCGGATATGGACGAAGTCGGAGCTGGAAAGATCCTCATCGCCGAATCTGGATCATCGCTCGCCGGACTCCACTGGACGACGTCGGATCTGGATCGTTCGAGATTGATGGAGCTTCATCGCGGATCTGTTACAGGTGTGGCTGAATGGAGTTTCGATTTTGGTCGGTGATGGAGGCGCGGCCGATGGAGGCAGAGCCTTCAATTTCAGCCAGTGGTGAAGGCGAGGGCGGCGGAAGGAGGCCACGACGTCCAGACTACTCGCGCTGGACAGAGGCGGACGCCGCCTGAAGATGTGGAAGGAGGATGGACAGTGGAGACGAAGGTCGTCGCCAGCGGGAGAGGTGGAGGGTGGAGGTGGCAGAATCGTCGGGAGTTGTGGCTAGGTTTGGAGTTGTGTGGCCGAGAGAGGAAATGAGGCAGGAGATAAGGTTAGATGAGAGTTTGGGGGTGAAAAATATGTATTTATATTGTAAGTTAAATTAGGTTAAAATTAATTATGGTTAGATTATAATTTAATTATTGTTAGGTTAATCATTATAACAATATTATTATTTGTTTTTAATAATAATAATAATAATATTATTATTATTATTATTATTATTGATATTGTAGTGGCATTATGGTTAACCGTTTTTTACCTTCTTAAAAAATGGTTGACCGTTATTTAGTCAAAAAGTCGGATACTTTTTTCCTCCCACTTTTTTCTTTTACTTCTCTCTATTATTATTATTTTTATTTAATTCCTTAATTTCCCATCAATTCAATACTAATCACTTTAGCCTTTTCACCCACTAAAATTGGAAACTCTCTTTAAAAAAAATCTAAACTAGCATTTATAGGTTAAATCAAATATGAGTACATCTTGTTGCATTATTATTTTAATGCATATGTGATATGGTCAACCATTTGTAAATGACGGTTACTCAATTCTTTATTCATAATTTTCATTCCAAAACTTCAAATCAACAATATTGTTTTTTTATATATCTCATTATTTTCATCATGAGTAATTTGGTAATTTGCACAATTTATATTGATTTAACAATTTTTTTAGCAAACAAACTACTCTGTAACGTGACTTAATCTCATTTAATAAATATAACTGATTTAATGAGCCACCAACATTCAGCTACTTAATGCTTGATTGAAGACAAAGTCACGCTCCTACCATTGACTCAGCCAACTCGGCGAGGGCTACCAGAGACGACCCGCCTTCACTCAGTGCAGCCACGGCACTCTCCTGCAGGACCTTAACACGATCCCGTACTGCCCTCCCTTCCTCCGAGTTCATCAACTCAGCCACTCGCTTCTCCAACTCGGTTGCGCTCACGAATCCACTTTCCGATTGCGCCACCGTCAGAGCCGCCCCAGCTTCCTTCACCAGAAACGCCCTGTTCAGCTTCTGCTCCGCATATAGAGGCCAAGCCAGCATCGGCACCCCGGCGCACACCGCTTCCAGGATCGAGTTCCACCCGCAGTGAGTCACGAACCCGCCCACCGACTCGTGACCCAGCACCGCCACCTGCGGGGCCCACGACTTCACCACAAGCCCCTTCTCTCTCGTCCTCTCCACGAACCCTTCCGGCAGGATCGAATCCAGATCCAGATCCAAGTCCTGCGCGGGCGCGGCTATCATGCGCTGGGTCTGGTCTTTAGGTGGTGGAGTGCGCACCACCCACAGGAACCTCACGCCGCTGTTCTCCAATGCTACGGCGATTTCCTTTAGCTGTTCCTTCGAGAACCTTCCCATGCTGCCGAAGCTGAGGAACAACACGCTTCGACTCGGTTGCGAGTCGAGCCAGCTCAGTGACTCGTCTCTTCTCTCAGACTCGCCGTCGCCGCTGGTTGCTACCAGAGGACCGATACAGGAAACGGGAGGAGTGCGCCCATCAGGCACGCACTGGCCGGATTTAATCGCTCTCACAGCCCTTTCCTCGAACACATTGTAAGTGTTCACGATGAGTCCCGCCGAAGCAGCCATTCTCGCCGAGGTCTCCAGGAAGAATTCGTAGAACCTGGCGCTGCGATCGCTTACTCCCATCGGCATCTCCATCGCTGGGATCGGCGGCAAGCCGGGGATGTGGACAATTTCTTCACCTAGTTCGATGAAGCTTCTGGTGAAGATACTGTTCATGGTTGGGAGGTAGAGGATTGTAGCGAGACCGTTGGCGCCGGAAGTGAAGTAGAAGTAGGTGGGGATGTTGAGGCCGACGGCGACTTCAGAGGCGGCGCTGCAGAGGAAGTCGGCGACGAAGGCTTTGACGTTGGGAATGGAGAGGAGGGCGTTGCGGAGGTTGGGGTTTTGGAGGCGAACTAGTTCGAAGGTCGGGCCAGGGGCGTGGGTGATGTCGGGGAGGTGGAGGAAATTTATGGACGGGGCGGAGACGGCGGCGGTATTGGAGGAGGAGATAATGACGGTGACGGAGAAGGAATCGGGATGGTGGGTGAGCAAGTGGTGGCCGAATTCAATCATAGAAAGCAGATGGCCTCTTCCTGGAGAGGGGTACAGGACTATGGTTTGCTTCATCTCTACAGTGAAATTGAGAAGAGTTGAGCTATGTTGTGCCGTGATCGATGGTACTGCTTTTATAGTTATAGAATAAATTAGAAATCAAATCCAAATTCTCATCTTACCTTTATCCAATATGCGAAAGCATTTGGGTCGTCACGTAGGTCACTGATGACGTAAGCACTTAGTACACTATTGAATATTATAATGTATAAGATTTGAAAGTGACATGTAGGAAAAAGACTGTTCTCAATGCAAAATCTGTTTCCAGCTAACTGAATACATATCACGAGAAAGTAATATACACGAGAAATAGATTTGCCAAAATAAAAATGAATCGACCAATTTATAATCTTGAAATCACAGGAAGATTCTCAGGCATTGAATAGCTTCCTGAAAGGCCCATCTTTCCGGTCTTTTGCTGCTTCTGTTAGAGCAAGGAATCTCTTGAAGCCTGTTGTGGCAGCCCCTCGTCCAAGTGCGGCTGCTCGAGTTAGAACATCCTCTCGGGATGCAATAAGCCCAACTGACAAGGGATTGGTAATTGCAGGAGGAGCCGCGGGAGCAGCTGAGGGAACAGTTGGGATGGGTTGAGCAGCTGAAGGTGCAATAGAAGGTTGTGTAATCCCTGGTCCACGCTTGTTGAAGTCGTCTAGTATACTTTGTTGATCGGCTTTCTTAAGGCCCTGCACATGATATGGTCAAATTTAACTACGGTAATTAATTTCTATAAGAAACACTAGTTCTAATTTTTAACTCAGCAGAGACTGTTGCTTCCAAGTTGAATAGCAGAAAAGCAAACTGTGTAGCATTATAAGAAAAACATATTAATGCAAAACTAACAATATAGTGAAGTAGATGCAGCATTTTGTGGAGATGTTTCTACTCAGCATATTAAAATTTTAGCATATGTGCCTAATATTTGATTCATTTTTTACAATTTCTTTGGCAATTGAATCCTTACTAGAGATATAGATGAGAGCAATACTACACATTACAGTTCCAATCCGCAAAAATTGATATTTTATTAGCGTTGATGATCTCAGATCTGACACCGTAAATCAAGGTAGAATATAATGAAAAGGGAGGGAATAATGAGAATAACCTTGAGCTCCAGAATACGCTGAAATTCCATTGGTGTTCCCTCTGGTAGCAATGCACGATATGTGTCCGCAACAGAATCAACTGGAGATAGTATAACCTGCATAATGAAATTTACTTGCATTATATGAAAATTGAAAGAACAGAAGTTATATAGTTCATTGGATTACGAACCTTCAAAAGCGCTTCAGCTTTGCTCATCTCACGGCTTACAAATTTTGAATAATTAGCAGCACCAGACGTCTGTTTCAGAGAAATACCAAGACAAAAAACACATCTCTTAAATTAGATAATGAACAAGAAATATATATACCTATATATTTACATATAAATATGAAATCAATGAATGTACTGCAGTGTTGATTTCTGCTATTTATACACCATATAAGCCAACTATAATTCTAATAGTAAAAAGAAGCAGGAAGATAACTATAAACTGTACTTTGTGAGTTTTGATCATACATGCATCTGAAGTATTGTTTCCATATAAAGGCTCACCTGTCGACCAAGGGAAGGAACTTCTAAAAGAATAGACTTTATAGCTTGAGTGTCCAATAGCATCTGCAAAAATCACATAACAGGCATTTATGATCGAAATAAATTAAGTGTTGGTTCTCCAACCAGTCTGAGCCTAATGGGATATGATCCTAATTGTTGCTATCTTATCCATGAACAAAATGTATAGACAAGGTTATCTGATTATAGTATATGTAAGCAACTCCAATACTGCAATACATATAAATTTAAGGAAGAAAATCCAAGTTAAAATTTTGGAATTTCCCATGAGAATCAGAAGTACATCAAATTTTGAGACATGGTGTGGAACATCTATATAAGATTCAGGAACTAGCCTAGGACTATATCCTTCAAGATTGACTAGGATGCCAGACTCCAGGCGTAAGCCATGCAATTTATGGTTATTATATATGCTTATACTGGGTCCCACCGGCTTTAAACTACTGTAAAACACAAGCAAACAAGGTTAAAGATAATTACTTGCTGGGCTCCAGTTTCTGATATGTGCTTGCACTTAAATATGTTGAGGTAGAGGCGTGGGCCAAGAGATGATGCAAGCTGCACAACATAAGAACATAGCACATTGAGGTGATATAGCAAAAAAAAATTGATGCTCCAGAAGAGCATGCATAAACTAGATTCTGAGCAACAAGATCTAGGACTAAGTAGCTGAAAGTAAACATAATAAGGAGACCTTGACTCTTGACACTAAGGAAAAGCAAGCCTGAGCAGCTATTTCCTAAAATAAACTAACACAATCATACAATCTGGCAAAATGCCACAGGCAACGTATTAATTATTGAAAGACAAATCATTCTTGTATAATCACCTTATCCAAGAAGAACTGGAAATAAATGGGTGAAAGAAGGCGTCCAAAGACAGGAATGCTACTACTAAGGATAGTATTTACGCCATTGACATACCTGCAAAAAAGGTAGATGTGGTTATTTATGGAGAGTTGTCTTTGGCCCAAGTACTAAAGGAGCAATCCATAACTTAATATATCTTACTCTGATTGGTCACCAACACTTTCAAGGGTACCCCATGGAACACGAGTCATTGCAGCCATTTCAGCATCAAATTTGCTTTCCAGGCCATGAACTAAGGTAACCAATGCTTTTGTTATGACTGCTGAAAATTCATCCTGTGCAATTCCATAACATGTGAAACAATGTATAGAAAGAAATAGTACTGGGTGATCAAAGAAGAAAAAAGTAGTCAGTACCTCCACTTCTGACATATCTATCCCATCTGCAAATTGGGAATCAATGATTTTGGATACGCTTTCAGCCAGTTCGCCAGACTGTCAAGAAAATTGATTTGAGTTAGTTGGCCTAGCAAACGGTTTCATAATTAAGAAGATCGTTTATGCAAGCCTATAGATAAGCAAAATATACTTCTCAACCCAATGCCTAATCCAAGCATTCACTAAAAAGGTTACATATCATAGCCTAATATTATCTAACAGCAAACATACATGCCAACCCGCTCACACCGATGATTAAATGACAAAACAGGTACTGCATATTGATATAGCGGACAATTTTCAAATTGAGGATAGATTCACATCAGTAACATTTCAAAATGCATAAAATCACGAAGTATATTCAAAACATAGTAAAGCTAACAAGAAAATTCCAAATTCCACCATTTGGCAAGAACATAAAACTGCTGCAGTATTGTACTATATGTATTTTAGAAGTTATCATTTAAAAATTACTATTCACATTGGCAACTGGTTTTGCCAGTGGCCTCATTACATCTTACTTGGGGAATAAAGCATTGGAAACAAACCAAAAAAAACATTGTCATTCATCTATTTTTCCAGCATTAGATATGAAGACAAGGATCAACTTTAAGGAACTAAGTTATAGTATATTCTTTGCAAAAGTCCAATAGGATCACATACAACTCATTTATTTCTGTATGAATCAATTGGCATCACATACACATGCACTCACATAAACCAAAAGATAATATTATACATTTACAATAACAAACAAAAACAAAGCCAAGATCAGAAATAACTCACTGTTTTATGGCAATATTCAGCTGAATTTACAATATAACAAATAACCCTTTCATCCCTGTCAGAAGTCTGCTCAAATTATGAGAGAAAACAAATTTGCCATTAGTATCCTATATATAAGGAAAAAGCAGTTTCTCGAAACAACCATGAAAAATAAAATGGGGGGATACCTTTATTTGTCCATCCATACCAGTGGCTGCAGCAACAATCCCTGTGCCACCCTTAGGTAGTCTTCCAAAGAGCCTTGTAGCATATGCTTTAAGAATTCTTTGAAATACCTAATAATAGAAAGGAAAGGAAAGGAGCATTAGTTGGCACATGCAATGAAGGATCTAAGTCATTAGCTTCAGGATTGATTCATTGAAACCTCTTTACAACAATATCATTTTTCTGAGTTGCACTCCAAGGCAGCGTTTAGATTAAAATTTTAATGAGAATAGGAATGAAACCCATTCCCATGTAACGTTGTTTAGATCATTACAGCGTGAGAATGTGAAACATTTTTCTTCCAGTTGTTATTTGGTTAACAAAAATACAAAAAAATGTTAAAATATGATATCGATCAAATTATTCACACTTCAAAAATTATTATGCAAAAAAAAAAAAAAAAAGTTGCTTATCATTTAAGATTGATGAGCGTTATCCAAAAAAAATAAAATAAAATAAATTAATATTCGGCATTAAAATATTTAGATTTGTTCATGAGTGTGCATTATTTTGTGAAACAGATCCCGTAATTGCATTCCTCTCGACAACTTACAAAAATTACTTCACTCAGACATTCGAGCAAAAAGTATGATTTTTTAAATCTTATTTTCCCTATTTCTTCAGAATCTTTGCATATAAACATGCATTATTTTGAAAAATTAAACTCATAAGCATGTTCCTCCAAAAATTACATGAAATAAAAAATAACCCAATCGGACATTCGAGCACAAAGTTATGAATTTCTGAAATATAAGTGGTAGCATAAAAGATGAAGGCATGGGAGTGAGAATCTCATTCCATCCATGTTAGGTGGGAACCAAATTGGTAATGAGTTTCAATAGCGCACCTTGAACAAATTAAATAACGTTTGACTCTTTGTTAGAGCACTGCATCTCTTCAAACTTCTCTTAATTATAAGAAACAACTGCATAGCAAAGCACAGGGAAATTAATCAATGTTGGAACAGGATACATTCACAGTGCAAAATCTGAACTCTGAAGAACAAATTAGTCCACTAATATATCCATACTGATCAGATAAAACAATTAAGTATGAAATGAAGTTGGGAAATGATACAAAACATATTATATAAACTACAAGGAAAGATATCCAAAATTTAAATTCCTTATCTAACAACCTGAGTACGCGATACTATTCTGACATATTCATATTTCCAACACAATATCAAGTTCATATAATGCATAATTCCTTGGCGAGCATCTCAACTCTGGAGGTCCCACACCCACCCTTTTATGTAGAAACCTTATTTATTATTTGGAGCAGATCCTTTTCTATGTAATCATTTCTGAACAGTGAATGAATTCCATGATTTTTTTGTCTTCATTCAAAGATAGCATAGAACAGAAGAAGCTACATTATTCTCAATTCAATATCATATTCTCTCGAGTATATGCATTATTATTATTTCCTGCCATTTCCCAATATAAACTAAACCCAGAAGCCTGAGAATCCATCGAGGAACATCACAAGCACTGATAATAACTGAATATTGTAGCAATCTTGAGAGAAATTCCAATTCTACTAACCAACTACCCAGCCTAGAAATTATAATGGTCCAATACACATGAAGGAATTCTTCTAGCATGCACACATTTCAAAGGAAATTCCCTCAACATATCAAGCCCCCAAAAAACTTGAATCCAAGAGAAAATGCGGTATGTAATGCTGGGATCATGATTCAACCACCCAACAACCAAAATTTACACAAGACACCCACACACGCATGCACAACAGATATTCCACAGCCCTTCCTTTCCCAACCAAAACATGGTGTGCTAAGCATTCAACAAACTCAAAGAACACACTTCAAATAGGCTATAATTCAGAGAAACGCAGAAATATTTAAAATGATTACCTGCATGCTACTGGATAAAACATTATTCTGACTTCCATCCTCAATATCCCATGTTTCCTCCTATCATAAGAAAAACTACAGTTCACGGAAAAATAATAACAGGAAAAGCATAGAAT
>JAYMTK010002415.1:0-13936 GCA_036897405.1 Pelargonium myrrhifolium | reverse complement strand
TTAGGCCCCTCATGGACCTCTATATTTTCAGGAGCAAGTCCAATATATAGCTTATTTAGGTCCACATAGGCTCAAAAATTGTATATATTTGATTTTGGCCTCTTTGTCCTTTGACCGGTCAAGCGATCCACGTGTCGTCTTCTCATTCGTCAATTCTTGCTTACGATTTTTTATGTAGAATCAATATGAATCGACACTAGCTTGCCTAAATTTGTATGCACTCAAACGCCACTGCAAATTACTCACGGTTTTTTAATAATTACTCACTAATTTGTGTAACTATAAAAATGACCGATATTTGTCTAATACAAAGGTTTGGATAAATTGGTAGGAAATAAAAGAACCAAAGTACGTAATTTAGTAATTAACATCATTAGTTGTTGGGTTGAAGATAGATGTTGGTTGAAAAGTAGAGACCCAAAACATTTATTTAAAGGATTCAGTGCCATGTTAAAATTTTGTAAATTGTATAATCAAAATATATATGATCCGATTGTTAAACAGGTTGAGTACTATGTACGGTTTAATATAACATGATGTATAAACATGTTTAATTTTAAAATTACTAGATACATTTAAATAGACAGGTTGAAGTTAAATATGTTACATAATTTTTTATGATTCATTAAATTAAACAGATTAGCAAGTTAAATGTGTTTAAGACAAACACAATTAACCTCTAAATTAGTTTAAATTTATATTTTTTGTGTCGTGATCGTGTCGACTTATGACTCATCACAATATTTCTCGCTCAATTAATGAGTCTCAAGTTACGAGTCCATATTCAAAATTTAAAATTATTAAATTTATGTAATGTGAAATTGTCGTGACTTTGCCAATTCAAATTACTTTTAGTATTATTCTTACGCAATTAAAGTATTAAAGTATTTAAATTAATTTTAATTTAATTTGGTCCATTCTTTTTTCTATTCTTTCTTTGTGATCCACTCTATTGGTCACGTCAAACAAACAAGCCATTACCTTCCATTTCTGACTTGAAATGGAATATGTTCAAGATTTAAATCATTTGGTACCTTTGAATTTTGATTGCACAAAATCTTGTGTGTGTGTAAATTCAAATAACAATAACAACAATTTCCTCAAAAGTATCCTATGATTTCTACATGCTTCAACCACATAAAAACTAAAACAATATCTGAAAAATCATATCAAATCAATTTACTGAAGTTGGTTCATGGATTTATTCGTAAATGAGAACACTCTGCGTAATGAACTGAAGTCACTGATGGATTTAATATTTAATCTTGTTTTTAAAATATTATTCAAAAACGATATTTTAAAAATAAATGTTGCTACATTGTACTATTGTACTAAGGCTAGTTATTGATAAAAACAAATCATTTATGCCTAATCCAAACAATTTATAAAAGGAAAAAAATTGTTTCATTACAAGAGGAGTTACAATTTCGTGTTTGGATTAGGTTTGGGTTGCTAAATCCGAATTTGGATCAAAAGAGCTATGAGTTCTTTCATGTTCGGATTGTGATGATTCGACTGATCCGACCCAAAATTTGGTTGAATCAAATTTCGGGTACCAACGGGTCCAAATCCAAACTGTCGGATCTAATTATTTTGAGTGAATTTTTTTTTTATAGTTTATTATCATGAGGTAAATTAAGTGGGCTTAGAAACTCGCGGATGACATCTTTAAGCCGTTTAACCATACTCATATAAATTCTCATGCGAGGCTTGGTTATATAATAGAGTTCTCACCGCTCACTGTAAATGTGTTGAACGGAATCGAGCCCGAGAGCTCTTCCCTTTCATGCAGTCTTGCGCTACCGATTGCACCATTCTCTTTGGGTGATTAATTTACTATTATTTGTGAAGAATCGATGATTGACCTAATAAAAGGCCCAACATAGTTAGTAGCCGAAGAAAGCCAAGGCCCAAGACCAAGACCAAGACCAACACATTGAACAGAACGAGAATTGTTGAATAACCCTAGACGGGTCCGAGCTTTGACCATGGCCATGACCATTGACCTCTCTCAATACAAAACTGTTCCACACTGTCTCTTTTTGTCAATTGCAACTGTATTGCTCCAACTCTGCTTTTCGCTCTTTTTAAGACCCTTAAATTGCTGACCACCAACTCACTGTCTTCACAGTGCCGAGTTCAAAAACTAGCGAATCAGTAAAGTAGGCATTTGAGGTCGAGAGAGGCAAAAATGGAGGTGGGTCAGAAGAAGCAGGTTCATCTTTACTACTGCACCGAGACCGAAGAGCTTGCTCGCAAAGTCGCTGCTCAATCCGAACTTATTACCCTCCATTCCATTAAGTGGAGGTATGTTCACTTGTACTCATTTACAGACATGGATGCTTTGTTGGGTCAATGGTTTTTGTTGTTTGTTTCTTGTCAGTTGGCTTTATTTTGCTGTTTTGGGTTATTTCTTGAGGTGGGTATGTTTTGTTTTGTCTCAATTTCATATATTTAGTTGTGTAGTGCATGTAATGGAGGGATTTTTAAGGTTTATTGAATTTATTTAGCTGTTTTTGGTTATTTCTTGAGGTGGGTGTTTTTGGTTTGTCTCAATTTCATATGTTTAGTTGTGTAGTGCATGCAAAGTAGGCATTTTGATTTGTGTTTTGATGTGGAAGACATGAAAGATTAGTCCTTTATTGGTGAATGTAATGAAAAGATGGCTAAACTGAAGACATAATTATATGTAGTGAACTTCAACAATTTTTGTTGTACATACTACCTACTTTAAGTTTAAGGGTATTCTTGTATGCTTTTGTTATTTGCTTTTCATCTCTTTGAATGCTCATGTTGGTAATTTGGGACATTTCAACATAAAGTTCTTTTGGAGGCTTATTTGTCAATCCAGTCCTGTGTTTGTGCATTTGTACATATGAGAGAAGCATTGATAGATTTTGATCAGTATGATACCAGAATGATATTCGATTTTGGTCCTGATGGGGAGATTCCAGTTCATTGTCCTATGAGTAGAATGATGAGCATGGGAGAGTATGATCAAAAAGTTATAACTATGTGTGAACTAGGTTGACCCTCATGAGTAATAAGTTATGTATTCAGGTTAAGACCCTATGAAAAGGTCCTGATGACTCGGCTGGATTTCTGGGCTATGGTGTTTGACAGTTTCAATATTCTACAAATTCCTATTCGGGTGAGGTCCCCATGGAAATGTTGTGATGGTGCTTTCTGGCTGGACACACTTATGCTTCCTTTAGGTTCTCTTCTTTTTCCTGAAAACTGATTCGGCGAGCCCACGTAAATTGAGGCATATCAATTTGGGATTCAAAGGAGACCGATCTGGGTCTCAAGTGGGTTAATAAAAAAAATTACAGAACATTCGAAGTGGCTCAGTAACTGCAAGAATTGTTGCACTACTTGCCTATACTCACTTCATGATGAAATTATTGAGGTTCTTTCAAAGACATTGATGATAGATTCCAAAATTTGCTGCCTGCCGTCTTATTTCTTCTATTTCTTTTTATTTATGGAGATTGTATATCTTCATTAAGACCATGACTTTTATCGTTCTTCCCTTTTATTCTTTTGTGCATGTGTGTAAATAAATACATAGCAACTGTATCACTATGGCTTCTTTCTTTTCCTTCATTTTTTATGCAAGGAAAAGTAACATATTCTGTGCATTTATATCAGGAGCTTTGCTGATGGCTTCCCGAACATATACATTAACAATGCGCACGATATCCGTGGTCAACACGTCGCCTTTCTTGCATCATTTAGCTCCCCAGCAGTCATCTTTGAACAACTTTCAGTCATATTTGCACTACCGCGGTTGTTTGTAGCTTCCTTCACCTTGGTGCTACCTTTCTTTCCAACTGGCTCCTTCGAGCGAATGGAAGAAGAAGGGGATGTAGCAACTGCATTTACCATGGCAAGAATGCTGTCAAACATTCCCATATCAAGGGGTGGTCCAACTAGTTTGGTCACCTATGACATTCATGCTTTGCAGGTTCGTGTGACTTGCATTGACATTATTAATTGTTATATGTTTGTCGTATTATTACTTTATCTTATTTATAAATCTTGTTCAATTTGTAGTTTATTTTTGTATCCAAGTATTTGACATTTTTATTTGTTTACTCAGTCTAAACTTACCTGGACAATCTCTCTCTCTCTCTCTCCACTTCATCTTATATGTACCTGGACTATCCATGTCTCTTGTTCTCTGTTTATACTTGGCCCATTTGAGTTTCTAGCTTCATGTGATCCATAGTATCATTAAGTAGACTGGACTGAGGTCATGGACTTGTATATAAGTTATAAATCATAATTGATCAAAACCAAGAGTTAGAGCTTCTGATCAAGAAAGAGAGAGAGCAACAATATCAAAAGGGTACTTATGTACCAGTGAGGCAGTGAGTGTGCTGTGTGCATGATGACACTGTGTCAGTGGCCTTTGGTAGCTTAAAATATAATTTTGGAAGCCAAAATAACATACTTTTCGTACTTAACTTTCAATTTTGTACAAGTATGCTACTTGTTGCAATACTTATCATTGTCTGTGAACAATATATAGTTCACCAGCCCATTTAACTCTATGACCTTGGCATTTCATCTGTGATGCTTTGCCCACCTTGTGGTTATCTGCTGCAAGCCTTTATCACCCATGATACATATATATAAAGTAAAGCACAGGGTTTCAAATGCTGTTTCAGTTTTCTTATCGTCAATGAAATTTGACCTTATAGCTAATACCTACCAGTTGAGTGCTATAAATCTATTCTCACTATCTTTGTCATGTTGAGCATTCTGATCAATGTGTGAGTTTTCACTTTTATGCAGGAAAGATTCTATTTCGGGGACCACGTTTTGCCTTTGTTTGAGACGGGGATTCCCCTTTTAAAGCAACGCCTTCAACAACTTCCTGATGCCGAAAACGTGAGTATCTCAAATCACCACAAAACAAATTCTTCGCTGCTGTAGAGGTATCATAGCCATTGTTATTTACAATAGTTCTGAGTCGGTGAAAACTTTTTCCAGGTAGTTGTTGCATTCCCAGATGATGGAGCTTGGAAGCGATTCCACAAGCAGTTAGATCATTTTCCCATGGTTGGTTGAATATGCTCGAACAAATACGATTTCTCTATGTAGTCCATGAATCATCTAAAGTTCTTGCTGTTGTTCAATGGCAGGTGGTGTGCACAAAGGTTCGTGAAGGAGATAAGAGGATTGTTCGGCTCAAAGAAGGAAATCCTGCTGGCTGTCATGTTGTGATTGTCGATGATTTGGTGCAATCTGGAGGCACCCTTATCGAGTGCCAGGTACTCCTAATCCCGTAAATGCTTCTTAATACATTCTTTCCCCAAGAATATCATTTTCAAATACGTGCTTCAGAAGAACTTAGGTAGCGTTCAGATTAAAAAAAATTTGGAATGGGAATGAGATTCTCAATTCAAAAGCATTTTTCATGTCCACAGAGCCTTGATACAAGCATGAAGAATTTGAATCTCATTCTCATTCTGATTCTTGAGTCTCGTTCTTGAACAAAAAACTTAATCCAAACCCTACCTTAGACTATCTGATCTTAATCTTAGTTTTTTGAACATAGTCATGACATTAACCCTTAATCTATCCTCTACGAGTGTGTTCATAACACGTTTTACAAATCTTAAAACTCAAAGAACTGCTTGTTTCTTTGATTCTTTCCCTAATTTTCCCCTTTCTCGCACCAGAAAGTTTTGGCAGCTCATGGTGCAGCAAAGGTGAGTGCTTATGTAACCCATGGCGTGTTCCCCAAGTGCTCGTGGGAGAGATTCATGCACAAGAACGATGGTAATTACTTTCACTTTTTGTTCTCATTTATTTTCTTCACTTCACTGATCTTATATAGAGCTTTTTTATTTTACATTTTGAAGGTTCGGAGAAGGCGTTCGCTTACTTCTGGATAACAGATTCTTGTCCACTTACTGTCAAATCTATAGTCGATAAAGCTCCTTTCGAAATTCTAAGTCTTGCTGGATCCATATCTGAAGCTCTGCAGATATGAAATAAGTTGGAAGGAAGCATACATTTCAAGAACCTATGGCTATCAGAAGCCATATTATATATAGTTGATAATTTGGGACAACTCTGATTCTTAAACCTTTTTGTAATTCCCATCCGAATTTGCAATGTCTGCAACATCCTAAAACAGACTACATTTTTGTAATTTCACTATTTCAGTTCTCTGTAGTTTCTCATGATGTTTCATGAGGTTTACTGATTTCTTGTGTTTGTTTATTAGGATCGAATAAATTTGTTGATCGAATTACAGTTAGACCAATATGATTATGACAAGAAAATTAATGCATAAACAAGATCCAAGTCCAGAACCTAATTGTCAAAATACAAGAAAGTACAGACATTGATGCATTTGCTTAAAACATCTTTTACAATTCAACAGACAAAACTAGAGAACTCGAAAATCGAATTCATTCACATATAAATTGCAAGCAAATGCTTTCTTTTTCAGAGAGTGATAATAATAGTAATGATTAACCATCTATACAACCGCGGATCGTCAAATACACAATTCCTTAGTTACAAATGTTAACATCACCATTGACAATGTGAGAGGGATGCTGTCAAGGTCTGTTCGTCTTCTATACAATTTGGCAAACAGGCCCCAACCCTAGATTATACCCATCAGACATTAAGACATATAAACATGTATTCATATTTGCAAATGAACATGACTCGAAAAGATCAAAAGATATAAAATAGAAAAACCTACAAGGAGAGATCATCGACAACGCGGTGATCAGCACACTTGGTAGCAGAACCTTCTCGCTTCAGATGTATGCTTCACCTTTTATTCTTCTCCTCTGGTTGAATACCAATTCCTTGCTCTACATATGAACAAAACGCTCCCACTGCCTTCTTTTTTTCTCTCTCTCATGATATATAAAAAGGAGTATCCATACTTAAAAGCGGACACTACCTGTTAAGCGAGCAATTGCATGCCTATATAACTCGGGTCTCCTAGTTCATACACTTTACATACCTAGAACAGTTAGCACTCCTAGCCACCAAATTTTTGGCCAAGAGTAGAATGTTCCAGTGCATTGTTAATTCTTGTCGTACTTCTCATCCAGGTCACCCGTAGGGCTCTCTAATGAATCTCCGGAGTAGGACCCATCTGGTTGACGGATACATATGTTCAAATTCCCAGAAAGCAAAGTTTCCTAAATGAATGACATGCGTAGAAAGATTTGTCAGCAAGACTACGAAGTGTTGTAGCATAAAGGAAAGACTTTGATAACTCAAATATGGCACCTGATCAGTAGCCTCTTGGCCCTCTGAGTGGAAGAGAATTGGGCGGCATCGCTTATCTTCATTCATCAGGCTTGAATTTTGAAAGTGTGTAACAAGGGAAGCCTTCCCCTGGATTCGGGCATATGCCAGTGAAGCAACTTTTTCACTATTGAACTTCTCCCATTTCTTCCCGTTAAATGCCTGCACAAAGTTTCGTGGCATAAGTTCTTGCAGCAATTAAAAGCAATACCATTACTCAATCAGGCAGGTGGTTTCGAGAACTCAGCCCGTTATCAAAACAGAATCGCATGTCAGAAGACATGAAATTAGCGAAAGGAACAGCAGCCGAACCTGATAGAAGGGAATTATGTGTGTGGGAGACACCATATTGATGAAGGCATAACCCACATTGCATTTGTTCTGCATACAGAAGGAGTAACCGTCAGTAGCAATTCTACTGAAGAAAATTATAGTGTACCTTATCAAAGATTCAAACAATAGAATAACCTTAAAATCGATTGGCAAATAGAGAAAATCGTAAGTCCCCCTATGACCTTCATCAATAGCAGCAAGCAACATTTTTGAAGTGTACCTACAATGAAGAAATAGGATAAAATATTATACAAGATTTTACAATTTCAGCTTAAATCACAACTAAAGCAAAAAGAGAGCGATTGTTCTTACTTGTTTGGGATATTTTTAATCATTAAAGTAGTCCTAGTGTCTTCCCCGCTAACGATTTTATCCAAATCAAGCTGATACTGCTTCTTGCTATCAATCTGGTTAACGTTAGTCTCAACTCGCCGACTGCGATTACGTTCAGCCAATCCTTCACTGCCAATTGATGGTGACCCCGGAAAAGAACCATTCCCTAGGAGCATATGGCCATGCCTTGGTAACGACATCATCCTGTAACTAGGAGCACCATTTTCAGTCATGTTTCCGGGAAGACCAAAACCACCATTCATAGCAGCACGAGCACCCATGTTCATCATGTAACTTCCACTATTATGACCCAAACCCATGCTCCCAAACGAAGCTGGGCTCATGAAGGAGGTTTCCGGTGATTCAGGAAAATAGCCAAACTGCCTCTCGAGAGGAATACCAGATGGAGCAGATCCAACATGATGTTGGTGATGTGAACCAATGACAGAGCTATGACGATTAGTGTATGCAAAGCCCTGTCCTTGTCCATTGGATGTAAGTGGCTGGCCCACAGCAGATGTCGACCAAGCAGAAGAATTGGCACGCTCAGAGTAAGGAGTAGGACTTCCCCAGAGAAACTGAGGACCCGACAGAGTTCCAACACCAGATGAATTTGATTTAAGTTCACCAAAAGAAGACATGGTTCCGGGACTCGAACCAAACTTCTGGTCAGGGAAGGATTGAGAATGCTGATAGGCTGCTCCCGGTGCTGATCCATTTCCACTAAATATTCGGTTCACATGGTTAACTCTTCCTTGGTCCTTACCAATAGGTGCAATCTTTGGAGAGTTAGACACATGATGCGGGAGAATCGAAGCTAGCCCGGGCATATGGTTATTTATAGAACTGAGACTTCCCATGCCAGGGGACTTACTAAGACCGTGCAAAGAATTATGTTCAACTGGACTTCCAAAATGCGCCCAGTTACCTGCCACAGAAGTTTTACAATTTGAGCCAGAGTGATGCAAACAAGCACAAAAATAGTTGAGTTATCGTCTATATGTAAGGTATCTAGAGATGTACCTGGAGGAGAGTTGGCAATGGGTGAACCTACTTGATGTCTGAAACTTCGAACCTCATCTTGTTCCAGCTCTTGACTTAGTTGCTGCATTAAGCTGAAGATAAAAAGTACAACTAATTAACCTTTTTACAATCCAAATCATCCATGAAGAGTACTTTACGAAGGCACATAATGTGACATGAACCTAATCAGCATAAACTCAAATCCTACGTCAAGAAACATGGAGATGTACTGCATAGAGTATATTAGAAGAGCTAATTGCATTTCGTTTTCCATATTTTATGCACTGGATGAATGCATATCTCATTTAACACTAAATGCTTTCAAAATTATTTGTTATTGCGCTTGTGTGGACAAAGAAACTTCATATATACGAATCAATCAATCAAAATTCATCTTGAAGGGATATCATTTGGACAAACTGGCTCGCTACCGCAACTCAACTTCCCTTGACTACCCAATATGTAGTTATGTACATGTAGCTCTCCCTATTTCTCATGTGATCAGAGATTCTTTCTCCTTATTCCTTAACGTTGGCATAATAAGATTGACAAAACGCTAGAATACATGGTAAGGGGAAACAGACAACAGTAAGGATAATAAACTCACTTTCGACGAGCTCCACCAGGGCGACTTGGTTCAAGCTTAATGCGCTTCCCACCAATGTCACTCCTATTTAAGGCTCTAAGAGCTGCCTCTGCACCTCTAACATCATAAAATTCAATGAATTTGTGGTGCCTCTTGTGTGGAGTTTCCCTGATCTGCATTTTGTGCACAAGGAGATCATGATACACAGTAGATTTGGAGGCATAATAACAGAGATGACCAGAAGAAACTTTAAAAACCGCACCTCCTTAACCTCCCCATAAGCCCCAAATATGTTACGGAGTTCATCATTTGATACTGATGCATCCAAATTGAAAACTACAAGAGTTCCCTGGTTAATATCCTTTTCCGATGGGTTATCCTGGAAAAAAGAAGGGCAAATGACTCATAGAGATAAAATTGTGTTGCAGAACCAAACTGAATCTTATCAGAAACCATAAATCAGACCTTGGGGATTGAAAAGTGAATATCAAGTTTTCTTCGTCTCAAGGGCTTATTCTGCAGTGCACGCATCGCAATGCGAGCAGCTCGAATATCATAGTACGATATCATCACAAATCCCCTATGTTTGCATGCAGTATACAAAGTTCTGATATCCCCATATTGCTTCAATAAAAAAAATGGAAGCTTTTCAATCAGTAAGCATTCAAAACAGCAGAGTAGCAATGAAAAACTGTACAACTCGCAAACCTAAACATGATAATCTATCCGAAAAAGATGATAAGTTCTCAAGTTTCAGATTAGTCACTAAATGAGATCACCTAAAAACAGAAGGACCACATCACTGGCACAAGAGAACAGTTTCTATCAAAGACAAACCGTTAATTGGCCCAAAAGAAACCCACGTGATTAGATAGATATTGCTTCCATTAGTTACCTCAAAAAGGGCTCTCAATTCAGAGTCCTCAACATTACTATTGATATTCCGAACAAATAGTGTCCTTGAAGGATGCTCCCCATAAGGATGCTCCCCAGCAACTGTTGCAACACCATTTGACAGCGCATAGTGACCAATCCCATTCGCAGCAATGCCATCCGATAGGTTCATATTTGAAATGCCAATGCTAAGATTATCTAGTGCATCAAAGTCCATCTCCATCCCCCCTCCGCTGCCAAATAGATCGTAATCTTCTAAATCCTCCAGTTGAGTGGGCAACCCGGTTAGGTCAAAGTCATCCATAATGCCAGCTAAAAGCTCTTCCTCGTCATCAGGAAGCAGTGTCCCAAGAGCATTTGGTTCGACATCTTCAAGTGGATCCTTACCTTCATCTTCCGGGAGAAAGTTATTTAAATTAACCACGCTATCATCAGTAGATTTACCAGAGTGTTCAGAGTCAGTAAAGTTCACTGCACACAGGAAAGACAATCCTCAACATTTATTTCAAGTGATAAGGATCTGCAAATATCTTCTAAAATGAGCTATACATACTATTCTCATGAGGAAGGACCGGCAAAGAACAAGAAAACAAGCTAGCATCATTTGAAGCGTGATATACTTCAGTTCCACGAGGAATCCCCCATGCACTACTTCCCATTTTTCTTGCAGGAAATGGAATATTGGGTGGACCTACATAACATTTATAAACAATTGATTAAAAGATAAAAATAGAACACATATTGCATGTGCGCATGTTTATATCTATGATTTCATCAGTTGAAGGAAGATCATACCTTCAGATTGACCTGATTTTAGATCCCTAAAATATTGCTCCATTTAATCAATTTCAGCTAACAAAAGAGGGAGTGACAAAAGGGATGGAGCTAGTCAGATGTTTACTGAGGCAATCAAATGAAACAAACATGGAGCTTGTTCACAGCAATCAAATGAAACAAAAACCAATAACAATGACTAGTATCTCATAATAATCAAAAAAGAAAAGAACTCCCTAACTTTTTCACAATGCACTTGGTTACGGCAACTCGGTTTACAAGTCTAAAAGTTCACTAAGTTCTAAGTAGTATTTAGAAAAGTAAATAGCTAATCATTAGATCAACTATTTTCCTAATTGCTAAGTTGACCAACTAGATAATCCGTCAGCTACTCCAAAAGCATCTCTAATCTCTATTCTCCATCACCAATCATCTCACAGAAACTCAACTCAATAAAGAGATGTGGGTCAGTTCAAAATTCTTACACCTTACCAACTTTTCTGAACTAAAGCATCATCTCAAGGTGTCAACAAATAAGTTTCAACCCTCACTAAATGAACCAACCCCACCTCCATAACTGAGAAAGATGCAGTAAATTTCCAATTGCCATTAACAAAATTTGGACTTTCACTAAATCATGCAAAACCCATGAGAGAAAAAATCAACCAATATACAAACACAAACAAGAACAATCCACGTGTGAAGCCAATTGATCACTCAACTCCTAATCAATACAACACAGCTCCAAGTCTTCAACCTCAAGCCAAAACTAAAAGTACCCAAAAATAAAGTCTCAAATTTCAGGCAAACCCACAAACACCCACCATTTGCATACCTCAATTATTGCCTAAAAATCACAAATTGACAAGTTTCTCCAACCGATCACATGCAAAAACAGAATCAAACCCACAAAACATAAACACAGCAAAACCCCAGGAAACTAAAATCACCTCCAAAAATGAACATCACAGCAATATCAAAAAGCAAAAAAATAGCACATCACAAGAAGGAGACATAGAGAGTACCTTTTTTCATGAACAGAACACAAGAAGATCTTAAAGACCCAACAAAGTAGAGCCCAAGAAAGAGAGGAATAGCAGTTAAAGGCAGTCCATTGAGATGGTTATGTGTCAGAATCAGAGGAAAGTCTGTGTTTTTGCTTAACAAAACACATTAAAAAAAAAGACAATACCAATAAAAATTATAAAAAGAGTTTCGTAGAAGCAGAGCTATTTCTTACTTCTACTCTTCCACTTCCTTCTCTCTAGCCTGAGAAAAAGAAAAAAAAAACAGAGGAATTGGAAAATGATTGGGAAGAAGAACAAGAGAATGGTTTTGAGTACAGCAACAGGAAATTATTGAGCAAAACACTCACTCTCTCTCTCTAAAATCACAACTCAAGCACTGCAAAAATAACAAACAATAATATACTCACTTTCTCTCTCTACAAAAATTGGATTCTGCTGTATTGAAATTTTTTTGGAGTCCGTTGACACAACTCTGTTCTCTGTATTTGCATTTGATTTTTTTGGGATATTTATGTATTTTTTTGGATTAAAAAGGGCCAAAAAGAGATAAAATAATCAAGTTTTGGATAATTTCTCACCATGGATTAACCTTGTGGTTTGACATAATTACATTAATTGCCATTGAGTGAAAATTCACCTAAAATCCCATGAATTTAGGCTTAATTTTTTGAACTTTGTTTCTCTTTTGGTTAATGGTTGTAATGGCCATTATTGAGGTAGGTAATTTGTTCTCATCCAAAAGTTCATATCTATTAGTGTAGATTCATAGAATATGCCAATAGAATATATTTACAATTTAGTTTGTATGTACACCTCCTATGACCAAAACAAAGAATTGTTATTTTCGATTCATTCATTAATTAAATGGTATTAATTGAAAATTTCAGTATGTGATTTGTGTTCATAAATTTAAATGTACCATGCAAAATTAAATCATTCTTAATGAGATGAAATGTTCAGATGGTTGAATGACTTTAAAGTCAATAATTGTCTTACATTTTGTATTTTTATAAGAATTTTTTTTGAAAGATTTATAAGGGATCGTATGCATGAATTAGAAATGAAAAATATTTAACATGTCCTAATTTTTTAAAAATTTATTTGAAAATACATAAACAAACCACCCCTAAGAATTGTTAAATGAGCATAAATTGTCACATTTTTCTTATAATTCTTCCTACTCCACTTAAAAACATTTAAAATACTATAATGTGAAAAGCATACATTGAATCATTAAATTGTCTCTCATATGTTACATATTTTTAGTTAATGATAGTTTGGCAATGATACATGATAAATTAAACACGTCAGTGACTTTTTATTAGGAGCACCAAAAAAGTGATGAGAATAACACAATACGTCATCCAAGACTAGCGTACAAGCACATGCCCATTTCTAACAATTCATTTTCATATATTTATATCCTAGATTTAGTGTGAGATTCACTAAATTCGGCCTCAAAACTAAATTCATCGTATTTTGGGTTTTCTAGCTACATTGGAACCTCAAACTTTTCCATAAATGAAAATTGAGGTTCTTCCTCATAAATACCTTTGTAGTCTAAAAGTTCATTCTCCCGCACTTTACAATTTCATACGCTTAATTCACCCTCTTATGTAGAAACTAAATTTTAGTGCTATATATATATATATATATGGGTTGAATGTATATCAGT
>JAYMTK010002414.1:0-13938 GCA_036897405.1 Pelargonium myrrhifolium | reverse complement strand
GTCGTCCCCCGCACCACCGAGAACTTCCTCCGCCGCTGCTGCAATCGACCTCTTTGAAGGCCCTGGATGATGCTGAAATTGACGAAAGATTGGTCGAGATGGCTCGGAAGGTGCAGATAGTAGATCAGGCGAGCTAGGGCTTCAACGATTGCAGCAAAAGCGCTCCTCATCGCCAAATAGCGTCATCTCCGACATCATCGCTAGGGCCTCCAGTAGCCGCCGCTGCTCCAGGCCCTCGCTCTTCGTCCCGGCAGCAGCTTCAATAGATCTGGATGACTTTTCGCCATATCTGGTCAGTTTGGACGAGCTTTGACGGATCTGTGCGTTGTTTTGGGCAGAGCTCCAGCAGTTGTTGAAGATCCGTTGTGGTGGCTGGAGGGTGGAGCTCCGGCGGTTGGAGGGGCGGAGCTCCAGCGGAACTGGAAAAAGGTGTTGGAGAAGAGGGTGTTTTTGCAAAAAAGAAGAAAATTGAGAGACTATTTTAGCAATTTTTAAAAACTTTAATTAAAAAATATTTATTATAATATAATATTAATTTTTTACCTTCCACGTTATCATTTTATTACTAGAAAAATTAAAAACTAACGACGTCAGTTAAATTTGACAGATTGCGTCCATGAATTTAACGGTGTGTCCTTATTTCATACGCTTTTCAGACTATTTTGGACTAAACTCACACATTTGCATGACCTTTGGACTAAACTCATACACTTGAAAGTTCAAAGACTTCCCTTGAACTTTGTAGATAGTACAATGACTAAATCAAACATTTTACATATATATATATATATAGAGAGAGAGAGAGAGAGTAAAATGTGTATCAGTTGACTGATATAATTTTATATCAGTTGCAACTTAACCAAACCAATGAGGTGATGACACCTCATTAAATTTCAATTATACCCACCCAAGTGAATTTGTGGGGGCGGAGCAACCCGTTCGGATCCATGATTTTAAATGAAATGTCATCACCTTATTAGTGCAACTGATATATATATCAGTCAATTGATGTCCATATTACTCAGTGTGTGTATATATATATTGTTGATATTTATTTTGTTTGGATTAATTAATCAACTACATATCAATGAAATTCATATCAACGAGAAGTAAAATCAATTTGACCACAATAACTTTTTTTTCTTGAAAATACCACAATAACTTTTAATGCACCAATATACAAATGTTTCAAATAGTTAAATCGACTCAATTTTTTTTATTTCTTTCTTTCAAACCCCACTTTGAGCTTGTTTTATATCACTACTTCATCCTCTAAGGAGGTGTCATATAGAATACATAATCAACTTTAAAAAAGTATATTTGGCAAATGTGTGACATTAAGGTGGAACTCCTGCAAAACTCTTTAAACCAACTAGTTTATGCAGAAGGCGAGGATTTCATGCATCTCAAATGAAAACTCTTGTAAAATAATTGAATCGACCTAAGTAGGTCAAAAAATCGTAAGAATTATTATGACCAACATTAATCTATTTCAAACCGACTTGACTTCTCATGCTCATCTGGAAAACAAGTTACCGTAAAGAGTGTTGCAAAACTTTTCTCTGAAGACATAATTTTACCGAATATACTGTGATTTAAGTTCATATTTATCAGACAAACAAACAAACTCTTATATAGCCTATCCAATCCAAAAGACATTATGTTCATCTGTCCCTTTTATAGAGGAATATTTTTCGATCGAAGTCTTTATTTTTTGCCCTTTAATTTTCTTTACACAAGCATTTTTACAGGAGAAAAGGGAACAATTCACACACTTTTATGGGCACATGGAATGGAACTTATGTACCACTTTTGTATCTTTTTAATGGTTAAAGCAAAGAAATAAAGCTCTCACTTGCTGTTTGCCTTGGGATCCGATTGATTAAAAAGATATATATGAGCCCTATTTTGTTGTTTATTAATATGCACATTTTTTTTTGAACAATATTAATATGCACATTTCGTGTATATGTTATGCATATACATCACTCTTTTTAAATGAGGGATAATCACAGTAAACATTTCTAACCTATTGTCGTTTTCATTTTGCACCCCTAAACTTTGATATGAAACTTTTAGCAGAAGTAGCAAAAGATCTTTACGTCAATCAAACTTAACGGAAAATGTCATTATTTGGTCATGTGCCTAGCACATGACCCATTTATTTTTTGAAATCCCCAAAATGCCTTTTACTATCCTTCTTCTTCAACATAGTTTCGCCGGAAAATCCAAATTTTTTTATCATCCAACAAAATACAACAACTCGATTTCATTCAATCCTTGACAAATTTCAACAGTTTTTTATATTTTCAAAGAAATTTAACAATCAATTTTTTGTACATTTTCAAATGAGCAGATTTAACAATTTTTAACAACCAAATTTAACAATTTTTATACAACTTTTCACATTTTCAAACAAATTACAACCCCTAACAATCAGTAAGTGGGAGCAAATTTGGGCAAGCCTTGAGCCGGCGGGCGGCGTTTTCTTCAGGCACGAAACTGGCGAAGCCACGTCGAGGAGCGTTGGTCAGCGGCGACGTCTTCTCTCCGGCGAAGCTTCGGCTTCGAGCCACAACGAGGCCATATCGGAGAAGGAGTGGTCGCGGCGAGCCCAGATGGGAGAAGGAGCGGGAACGATGGTGGAGGGCAGCGTCTTCGTCTTCCTGGGGCGGCGGCGGGCGGTGGTCACTGTCTTCGTCGGCAAAACCTTCAGAGGAAATGGTATGAAGAGAGAGAGAGGTGGGATATGAAAGGTCTGGTAGGGTATGGTTTTTATTTATTTACTTATTTATTATTATATATATTATAAAATAAAGAAAAAATAAAAATAAGGGTAATTTGGTCATTTTACCCTTCAACAAACGGTGTTATAGACGAAAAGATCTTTTGCTACTTCATGGGTGCTAAAAGTTCCAGACCAAAATTCAGGGGTGCAAAATGAAAACGACGATAGTTCAGAGGTGCTTACTGTAATTATCCCTTTAAAATAATTATTGGTAATTTTTTGAACAATACAAAATTTATAGTAATAATCAAATATACAGTAGTTTCAAATAGAATATAACAGACAAATAGTAAATCTATCTACTCTATCACATCTAACCGGCTTACTGATCGACCCTTGTTTAAAAGAAACAAAAGTAGAAACTGCAAAATCGGCAGAATTAGAGAAACTCATATTCTCGTAGCCATGCGTGACAAAACAGTCGACTCCTAAATAAAGACTCAAACTAACCCCAACCGGCCAAGAGACACCAACCAATCTCTCGGCGGGACACAAACCAACACCAAACCATCTGCAACTCCTTTGAACACTAAGGGTGGCGTAGTTGGTTAATCCAACTGTGTGAGTGAGAAGAGGTCTCAAGATCGATCCCCACTCAACACATTCTTGGTGGTGGTGGTGTAAAAGACCACTTTGGTGCACCAAGGTGCCAAAAACCCTAGGATAGGGTCAAGATGCAAAATCTATTTCTTGAACACTATTGATTCCTTGTTCAATAGACAACATCGAACTTTTTGACAATTATATCCCTAAGATGATTTTGATGAGTTTCATCAATGCATGAAGGTATTATTATTTAGGAATGAAAAATGATATATCCAAATTGTTTATGTTTGAGTATAACATTTTATTATCCTGCAAAAGACTATAGAATAAGAATCTTATTCTCATTCTTGTAATAATTTTTTTAGCCTAATCCCAACCTAAATTATTTTATAACTGGACAATGTTCAATGGCTATATACGGCGGTGACAATTCAGTTTAAATTTGTTCAAATTGAAGTCGAAAAAGAGTAATCCGAGTTCAATTCTAAAGAGGTTTGAATCAGATCAAATTTAGGTCCAAATATGAGGATTTGTGCAAATTTGCTTGATCTGATCATATTTATATTTTTGTAAAATATATCTAACTCGACCCAAAATTAGCACCATCGGTTCGGATTCAAATTGTCAACTCTAGTTGGTCCACAAAAATAAAGCAACACAAGCCTACACATTTTTAGGAAAAAGAGAAACAACGAAGGGAACATGAGACGAGAGTTTCATAGCAATTCCTTCTGAATTTTCAAGAATTTGATCTTTTTTATGCTTTCAACGGCTGCACTAAAGAGCACAAAAAAATAGTGAAAATATTCAAAATGATTTCTATGTTTTCAAAACTGAGAATATATCCGACAAATCTACTGTTTCCGTCCCCTTCCTTTCTTTGCCGGCTGTGCTTCTTGCTCTTTCCCGGTGACTTCTGATATATCAGCTGCATAAATATAGAGATCACAAACAATTAGAGGCAAGTTGAATTCCGAGTTCTCTATAAATGTTCAAAAACGGGTTTAGGTAAGCACTAAGGTAGCGTTTGGATCAAGAATTTTGGAATCGGAATGGAAATTCCAATTTCCAAATCATTATCGTGAACAAAAAGTCTTAGTACACACGTGATGAATTGAAATCTCATTCCCATTCCGGAATAAAAAATACTAGAGTTGACAATTCGTGTGCTATATGGGTCAACACATACATGTTTAGTATTCGTGCTGAAACATTGAACACGACACATTTAACTTAACTAAATGGGATGGCCTTGACAAGACACGACCTAACAAGTTTCCACGATAAGGCCAACAAGTTTGACAGGACACAACCCAAAAACGATAAAATATCACAAATGTAACCTATTTAACATAACAATTAACTAATAGAAGAAAAAAAAGACTAATTAGAGTTTTGGGGTTAATTTACTATTGCAACCTCTAAGTGTGCGTGTCACAACACGAATAATTAATCATGCGTGCGTGTTTTTAAGGCTCAACACGCTTATTTCGTGTCGTGTGTTGACACATGAATTGCCAGTCTAAAAAATACTAATCAAGACGCTACCTACGTTGCAAATGATAGTAACTACTTCGATACCATATTATTTTAGTAACAGTTCGGGATAATATTGAAAAGCAGGTGGTAAACATCACGCACAAACAAGTCACTTCTTGTAGGTAATGTGGCGGTCAGAGAGAATTTCAGATCCTAAAAGCTAAATGAATATGTTTAGTTCACATTAATTTGAAATTTAAAATTTGAAGTTAATGGGATGTTCAGATGTAAAAAGATTATACCGTCAGGTCCCCGTGACATCAAAGTAAAGAATATGTTGTTAAGCTTCTCCATCTTCTTAGCATCCTGTGCCTGGTCCGTTTTGAACTTCAGACACTAGCCAAAAGAAGAACGTGTTTATCAGTAAAAGTATATACTTCAAAGATAAGTATTGGAACTTAAAAATGCTAAAGTAGCGGCAATTCAGCGAAATATGGTTTATTCGAAAGAAAGAAAAAATCAAACCAGGCCCAAAACACCACAAAAGAGAGAATATGCATCTGAGATAGCCAAGTCAGTGTTTGCTTATATAAGCAAGTACAGATGTTAACGATTTACTTAAAAAGGCATAAGCACAAGTAGACTAGAATAATGTCAAATTTCATAGATGCCTAAAGGCGTATCTGACCACTGGCTCTAGCACCATATTATGTGGCCTTAACAGATGTAAGATTTCTTTGGACCAGAAAAGGCATTATCTTGGATAATGCAACATGAAACGCTTGTCACGTGAATAAAACCGACACTCAATTTGGAAATTCATAAAAGAAAAGCATGGTCCTCCAGCACTCAAGCTGCCAGGGTCCTCCCAGTACAAGCATAAGCAATAAAGAACATATTCTCCACCCATCAACATCTTTAAAACCCATATAGCTATGAGGACATGATGCTATGACAGATAGCATACCACATTATTGTCAGAAAAGGTGCATCATCATAAAAAGGAAGCACAAATATCAACATAGTTTGTTTAGAGGCATCACGAAATAAGAAAGAAGTAGGCTTCTAACTGAAATTGATGAAGTAACTGCTGCTTCTTTATTAATTATTTTGGTGAACTGAACCTCTTTACCACAGAAAAAGAGATCTTTTTCACATGCATTCGTCCATGACTTTCTAGTAGGATACTCAAATACGATATACAGATGAAAGACCACTAGATAACTCCGTAATTCAGTAATGAAAATCAAAATAACATTTACTGGGTGATATCTAGACTCTAAATTTATGAATTAAGGGTCTAGCCAACTATGGCTGTCTTGCCATTTTGTTTCCTCATTTGCTAAAAGCCACTGATATAACTTCTGCATGCTGTTAATCCTCTTTTTGTAAAATTAAAAATCTCAATTTAGCTTAAAACTTATCTACTTCGCCATCATACATGCCAAAAATCAATGAGAAAGGGAAACTTATCCAATTGAATGCCATCACTCTTCATGCACTATAGAATCATGCAACAAAATAAAAGTTTCAACAAAATTGATATGGCTATTCTTCTGAAAGTCCCACCCAGATGTTCTAAACAAAACTAAACTCTCTTTCACTATAACCACGCGCAGGAAATATCATGGCTATCAGTCATGCAAGCATGGAGAAGTATCATATATGACAAGGCCTCATTATGAGAAAGTATGTGGAACGCCAAGGCTATAAATTTTACATAGGACCTTAAAGTATAACAACTATGACGGGACCTTAAAGTGAAAAAAGCAGGTACGAGTTGCCTGGTATACTTCACTTTAGTCTACATACTGCTATACTAGAAGACAACTATCACAATATAAGAACTTTTTCCATCCAACGAGTTTTCCACTTCCTACCAAGTCTTTGTGTACTTTCAAGAAATATTTTTTTACCCCAAAACCTAGAACTTTGTATATCTATATAATAGAGATAGTATTTTGCCAATTCATTTACCAGTAAGGGCTAGTAAATGGCACAACAACAGTTGACATCATTTTACTTTAGTAGCAATGTCCCTTAGGTCTCAAATCTAAGCCTTGTATGTTCCTTCATGTCAATATCAGTGTAGTGAAAAATTTACATTGTATTATCTGCTCAGCAGAACGCTAGAAATAAACTATGAGTATGCCACAAACAGAGCACAGTGAGCAGACAGATTGAACACATAATCTATGAGTTGATAACGTGTAAGTTCCGGACTGGAGATGCCTGTGAAAGTTGGCCAGACTCACAATTTCCTTTAAACATCTAGCCTCCACCAGTTCACTATCAAGACAACTTATATCTACAAACCTTGGTAAAAGCACTCATTACTCATAGACACTCACCCCTATGTAAGGGAAATCGTTATCCACATGTCAAACCTTATTGTAACCTCAAGTGTTATTCTTGGTCAACCACAACAAAAGTACCTGGAAACATCACATTCCTAATATTGTTTCTCCCAAAACCTAAAACTTTGTATATCTATATAATAGAGATAGTATTTTACCAATTCATTTACCAGTAAGGGCTAGTAAATGGCACAACAACAGTTGCATCATTTTACTTTAGTAGTTTAGTAGCAATGTCCCTTAGGTCTCAAATCTAAGCCTTGTACGTTCCTTCATGTCAATATCAGTGTAGTGAAAAGTTTACATTGTATCATCTGCTCAGCAGAGCTAAAAACTAAACTGTGAGTATGACGCAAACAGAGCACAGTCAGCAGACAGGTTGAACTCATAATCTATGAGTATATAACGTGTAAGTTACGGACTGGAGATGCCTGTGAAAGTCGGCCAGACTCACAATTCCCTTTAAACATCTAGCCTCCACCAGTTCACAATAAAGACAACTTATATCTACAAACCTTGGTAAAAGCACTCACAAGTCACAACTCAAAGACACTCACCCCTATGTAAGGGAAATCATTATCCACATGTCAAACCTTATTGTAACCTCAAGTGTTATTCTTGGTTAACCACAAGTACCTGGAAACATCACATTCCTAGTATTTATCAAAAACCCAAAGGACAGATAGTTGATTTCAAAATTCAAGCCAATAACTAACAAATGTTTTCTAATGCAACCTTTGCCATCAACAGCCTAGGAACTAAAAAAACATAAATCATCTTTTCTGTAAACCTGGACATTGCCATAATCCTTCCAACATCACTTCTACACACTCGCACAGTATATAATATTCAGAACTCTTATCCCATAGGACCAAACACCTCAATTCACCAACTGAAAATACATATAAAGGGAACCAAACCAAATACAACTTGAACCCTTAAACGCACAACTATGTTAGATTTAAATTCAGCATCTGAACTAATAATCGAATTTAAACTTCATAAACACTGATTTCCCATTACAAACTTATAGAAACATGGAAGAGACACAATATAACCCCCAAAACTTTGTAATTAAGTGCAGCCTTCCCTTTCACTAACCTAAATTCAGACTCATAGCATTGACCACACTACAGACTATCACTCCTAATCATATTGTTAAACAAACAGAAAAATATAACAAGTTTGTTACCTCTTTGTTGTCAGTCACCTTGAGAACCAATTTACCGTCGCAATGTCGATACTTCATTACATACCGAGTCTGCAACCAACAATTAATTGAGAGAATAAAAGTCAAATCATTACACATTAGCACTTCCAATTAGAAAGAAAAAAAAATTGTTCAACGATACTGGAAAAAACTTAGGTTTCTGAGTGGCTCTAATTGGCCTAATGTTTTGTTAAATTGATATTCGCACAAAACAGAAATAAAAGCAAAAATAAAACAACTGAATTACGATTCTACATATTTAAGCGGCGTTATGAATAGATTTTAAGATTCTACGTTTTCCATTACTTTCCTTGAGGTTTCCCGGCAACCAAACAGGCAAATAGAGGCGAAAAAGAAGGATTGAGCGAATCATCTTACAGAATCGGGATCGGCGCGGAACAACTGTACGGATCTCTCAACGAACTCGTCCCAGGAAGTTATGTAAACCATTGCGATTCTCAAAGGAGAAGAAAAACGGAGGTGAATTGCAGAAATCGCAAGTAAGAGATCGGAGAATTTGGGTGTTTATTGGGGTTTTAGAGATGGAAAGTGCATGCAATATCTTTCGGATATATTTTCCAATCAAATTAGGAACGTCGGCGATTGAGAAAGTTAACGTGTGCACCGAAACATAACCCTTTACTCTTTCTTCCATATAAGTTTGCATTCTCGGGTTCGGTTCGAGTTTGTTTGCGTTTTCGTTGATAAAATTAAACCCGAATCCGTCTTGGAGGTCTTCGTGTTCGTTCGGATTTCAGGTTGCGGCCAAATTTCTAGACACTAAATTTGAATCGATCCGGTCAGAAAGTTGGTCGGATCTTATTTGATCATGTTAGAGTCATATAGGGTTTTGGATGTCACGTGTTCAGGTCCAAATTGGCAATACTACCATAAAGTATCCTAGAGCTGCAATTCACGTCGGCACACGACACGAAATTATTATGTTTGAGTTCACACGATTTTGTAATCATGTTGTGTTCGCGTTGAACCTCTAAAAACACATACGCATTGATTCGACATGAAAATCATAAGTAATTTAGTCAATTAGAGACTGATGTGTGGAGCTCGTCGGTAGAATTGGTCAAACCCGAAATGGGAATCGAATCACGAAGGAAGACCCGAATCAGGATTGGACCGATAGAGCAGACCAAAGACTCTAATCTATATTGGGCCTGAAGACAAGTTTAAGAGCCCAAAACGGAAGAAAACCCATAAAGTATCATGAGGCTCACTGTGATGCGCACCAAGTCCATCCTTAGAATGGTCTTGGCCCATGCATCTTATCCGCTTACGCCTGTGCGTCGAGCTCCCTCATCCCATGTCTATCCACGCACGCCGCCTTCGTCCGTTCGCGCTTCAGCATGCATCCGGCCCCACCTGCGCGTCACGCGCGTCCGTACGCATCCGACCCCGCGCACACTCGTGCGTCCATGCGTGTTCGCCATCTGGGTATGCCCTCAAGGCATAGAAGCATAGAAGCTCGAGTGTGTGACACACTCTGAGCACAAGAGGTAACATCAACACGAAAACCACTCACACAAGAGCATAACAAGCCCGAGACTTCGTTGAGAGAGCAAGTTGAGTGATGAACGTCGACTTATAGACCGCATGACCCAATGATACGAGTATCAAGCTGATTTGTTGACGAGTAGAATAAGCAGACCCACGACACACGCTTTTTAGAGCATTATTGTAAATTAATAGCAATAACTTGTCTAACATGACAAGCCATCTATTTTGTCAAAAAAAAAAAAAAAAAAAACAAGCCATCTATAGCTCAACCCAAGAATACCGCACTAGACCAAAATGATGAAAAGCATGAAGCTCAGCTCTTCAAGCCCATTTTTACTATTAAACCTATAATGGGCCCTCAGGCCCATACCAGTTGGCCCATTAGAGCCCATGAGTTCTGAGTCCAATCGGAATCAGATCGTATCCTATTCTTAGCACAGCCACGACGTCGTTTCCTCAGTACCGATTTTCCAGAATCAGATCAACAAATATCAAACCAGCATTTCCTGAATTCCTCCTTTTTTCTGAAACTCTGTTTCTCTAAAACCTGAAACCCTCTGATCTTTTGAACTGAATTTTCAATTTCTTTAATTTTCCTCTCTCTCTCCGATCGTTCGATTCAAGATTCGTTCGGAGTAAGGGTTCCGATGTCGTCGTCGGCGCCAGCTGCTGCGTCGCCGTCGTCTCGCTATGGCTCGCATCCACAAGCCTACTCCGCCGCTCCCACCACCCAGTTCTTCTCACGCGCCACCACCTCAACCCAGGCCTTCTTCGTCACGCGCCGACCCTGGCCGGAGCTCCTCACACTCTCCTCCTTCACGCGCCCCTACACCTTCGGCGAGGCCACGCTCCGAATCAAGCGAAACCTCTCCTACTTCCGCGTCAATTACACAATGGTCGTCTTGTTCGTTCTCTTCTGCAGCCTCTTGTGGCACCCAATCTCCTTGATTGTGTATCTGATTGTCTTCATCGGTTGGTTCTTCCTCTACTTCTTCCGCGACGAGCCGGTGGAGGTGTTTGGCCGGACGGTGGACGATCGGGTGGTGCTCGGTGTGCTTGGAGTGGTCACGATTGTGGCTCTGGTCTTGACGCATGTGTGGCTCAATGTTCTGGTCTCGGTCCTGATTGGGGCTCTGCTTGTTGGGGTTCATGCGGCGTTTAGAGGCGTCGACGATTTGTACGGCGATTTGGAAGGAGCCGATGGTGGATTGCCTTCGGTTGTTGGGAGCCCTACTACGCGCACTGGCTACAGTGGATTTTGAATTTCGCAATGAACTGTGAATTTGCAGATCCGAATCTGATTGCATGAATTTACGGTGATTTTGGTGTTTTTTCTTCATGGAATTCAAGTTTGAAGCTCAAGATTCTCTCTAGTAGATCAAGATCTCGTTGGCTTGTGAGCTTTTCTGGAAATCTGGTTAGGTCACATTGTTCAAATCTTGAATATGGTTTCTTACTGATTTTTTTTCTTTCTATTAGTTTGGTTTTACTTTGTGTTAGTCCTCAAAACTGAAAAAACAAACAAAAAAAAAAAAACTTTACCTTTTGTTTTGTTTTGTTTTTTTATTTGTTTGTAAATCTTGTAGTGTAAATTGTTCTTATATTGGTTTTTAGATAAAAAATAGTGGAGGCTTTTGTTAATGCAACATTGTGATGCTACTTGCAAATCTTGCATTTCCCGATATGCACATGCTAACATGTTTTACATTGACATGTAGTCACTATATCCGTAAAATAGGTGAGTTATAATTGTATTTTATTGTATTAGTTAATGCACTAGGAACCGAAAGATGTGCAGCCAACTTTAGGCTTTTCTTTGCTGATTATATGGAACAGAAAGATGTGCAAATGTCTGATTTGGAATGGGTATAAAGCTCTAGGTCCTCTTGTTTAATGTTTACCTACCTTGTAGCGATTGAATCGGTTTCCTTAATGTAGTCGATAAGGATTTTGATGAGCCAATCCCTATAAGGTTAGAACGAGTTTTCTTCGAATGAATGTCGCTGACCCACTAGTACACGTTATTGTATAATGGTCTCATGACCCATGTGTTCAGATTTTAGATTTTCAAGGTTTGTGGAGAGCATGAATCTTCTTTCGTAGTGTTAGCTTTGTTAGTATGGGTCGAGACAGATAAGTGTAATGCAGTGGGGATGCAATGCGTGTCTAATACCCCATGTGAGGAGAGGAAGTCTTTTTAAGTGAGAGAAATGAGTAAAGCGAGAATCATTGCTGTCAAAACAGTGCCTTTAGACAGACTTAAAATTGAGGAAGTCAATTCCATGTGAATATTCAATGACAGAAGCTGGCCTACACATGTGTCTTTATTCTATAATGCTAGTTGTATGTTGCCTGGAACTCATAATGAAATTGTGGGTTGTTTTTTTGTTTAAATGGTTGGCCTCATGATATATATACTCTGTGATCTGAAGATGTTTTTACGTGTCCGTTGGTTTACCTTGTTAGACGACATGATTTTTGTTTTCTGCTGTCACATATGCGTTCCTGCATTGTTTGATATAAAGGTTACTTTGAGGTTTTTAATTTTTATCTGAAAATATGAGGGTTTGATTGATGCTTACAGAATTGCTATTTTGAAAGAACCGACAGAATTCTAGAATCGTTGTAAAGTTCTCAGGATACACATTAATTCAACGATCTGATAGTGTAGAGGTTTATGATATAAGTTATCATCTTTCATTCCTAAAATACTTTTTGTCTCACATTTGGATGTCATATTTCTGAATAGAGATGTTTGGCACTTGTGATCTATATTTTGCATACTCCTCTTGATAGCAAGCCATTTATTCGTAGTGTTGTTTAAATTTCCATAGATAGTATGATCACTTGAGGCTCTAGATTTCATACATTGTTCTGTTTTTTTAGTATATTAATTTTACTTTTGTTTGCGTATGTAGAGTTGGTAGTTAGTGCGTGTTGTATTGAAGGTAGATTGTGTATTGCATGACCCTACACGAATGAGCCGTATTTACACGACACAATATATTCTGCTTGATAGAACCAACACGTATGACATGTTATTAAAATTAATTTACGATTATACCCTTTGAGTGTGTGTTGTTGAGCATGTTGTGCGCACAACATGACTAATTAATTGTGCGTGCATGTTTTGAAGGCTCAACGCCTCAACATGAACATGACACGATTATAAAATGTGCAAGTTCAAACAAGGTAATTTGTGTTGTGCGTCGTGTCGTAACATGAATTGCCAGCTCCACGCCTATGTAATGTCATATGTTGAGCATGGTTGAACTTGGATTCATGTTTGGCCATTTTTTCCTGATAAATTGGTTTGTTGTGGATTAAGCAATTCACTTAGTCATATGCATGAACAAAAGTGTTTCCATCTGAGTCATGCATGAAAGTGTACTCATTTCCAAATCTGTAAGCTGTTAATTGGTATTCAACAGGTCAGCAAATTGGTGGTGTAGACCAAATAAACACAGTCATGGAGTCCCAATCAGACTACATTTGCATTGGTTTTACAGGTGTTCTCTTTTGTGCATTATTTGTGTTTGGAGTCACAATCAAGAGTTGTCAATATGGGTTTTGTATCATTTTGTCAACAATAGATGTTCACAAGAAGCCATGAAACTGGCCAGCTTAGCTCATGGATTCAATATTGACCTGCTCCTGGTCTTCATTTTTGAGCTTGTCAGTTGCTAAAATTAATGTTCCATTTCGGTCCCTAATTACTCTATTTTTTAGTGTTGTTAAATTAAGTTGATGTGACAATTTTTTTTGACACGATCATGCCGCGCTCAAGTAAATACATTATTGATGAGACCATTTGCAAACAAAATCGTATAATTGTGAAACATGATCGTCATGCTAATTATACAGTTGTTTTAATAATCTCACTAGTTTTGTTTCGTGCGTTGCACGAATTATTAATTTTTTTTACTATAAACAAATCATTGATACCGCCAAAATGAAACTAAAGCAGTATAACACATGATATATATGGTTTTAAATAAACATTTGATTTGATTTCATGACTTTCATTATCTTGACAAATTAAATTT
>JAYMTK010002413.1:0-13939 GCA_036897405.1 Pelargonium myrrhifolium | reverse complement strand
AACTGATATACATTTTACCCTTAAAAATATATAAAGTAAAGTTGATCTTTTTGTAGTGAAAGTTCAAACGGTTATGTGTAACCTAAAGCGCATGCATGCATGTATGTTTCACTTAATTAACTAATACACAAAAAAAGTATTAAAAAGCATCATTTTGTAATTTGATGAGAAAAACGTACCACAAGCTTAATTAATATTATATAATATTTGATATTTGTATGCATGCATGCAGGGCATAACGTGTTCTGGACTAACTTATTACATACAAGGAGTGGTGATGAGAGAAAGAGGTCCAGTTTTTGTGACAGCTTTCTACCCTCTAAACATGGTTATTGTGGCCATCGTCGGCTCAATCATGTTGGCTGAGCAAATGTTCATCGGAAGGTACGTGAGATTTAATGAAGTGTCATCACATCATTAGTTTGGCTAAGATCCAACTGATATAAAATTATATCAGTAAACTGATACACATTTTACTCAATTACTAATGTATATAATATATATATTACAGGGTGGTGGGTGCTGTGGTTATAGTGGCAGGCCTGTACATGGTACTGTGGGGTAAAGCCAAGGATCAAAATCAAACACCCATAAGTAGTAGTACTGATGAAGAAGCTACGTCCCAGGCCAGTGTAATCCATCATGTTGATAATGATTCACTCAAAACTCTTGACTGTCAATCCGTTTGACATGATCGAACAAAATGTGATCGATATCTCAACTACAAAGAGTTCGAATATCGGTTGTTACACTTGTGAAAAAAAGAGAGTAAAAGAACACTCTAAGGTGCATGTGTAGTGGAGTACATCAAGAGAAACACATTGTTGAACCACAAATATTATATTTCAAATATCACATTTTCATATTTACTTTATACGTACACACAAGATTATTATAATAAGTTCCGTTTAGTCCAATCCCGGGAGCAGATTGATCAATCTTTTAATAAATGTACTCTTTCATAATTTGTATTGTTAAATATTTTTACTACTTTTGTTATTATATGGTTTACAAAATAATTTGATCATAGTAATCCAAACTCATCATATCAATAAAATAGACTTGTAAGTGCTTAATAGAATATGCCATCTAAGCATTAATCATTTCTAAAAGTTTTGACAAAGTGAGTATATTTCAATATCAAAAATATGTTTGTCTCCATTTTAGTTTATAACTAAGTAACAACATGATACAATACATATTTTTCAAACATATAAATGTATATATAATTTTTACATACATGATTAACCTATACTGATTTTTATTTTATAAATAGTTAACACATGATCCACTACATACTTTTCTCACAAATACATGTATATTTAACTTATACGCACATCCTGGTTCTTTACAAGAATGAATAACGACACAGTTAATGTTGTTAATGACTAAAAGACTTAGAACAGAAAGCTAACGAGAGAGTGTCAATTCAAATATGTATGAAAATCACTTACATTTTCAAACAAAAATTTATAGATGAAAGGTATCTATATGCAATTTGGGCTATATCTCTATAATGACTATTATCAATTCACGAAACGTCGAAGTTTCTGGTTATTCTCTGAAGAGCTGGCAAAAAGTAGGGTTGGGTTTGGATCGAAAACACTCTAACCCAAACCCGATCCTATAGGGTATTCATGTAAGTCGGTCGGACCGGGTTAGGGTCAAATGGCGGAATAGCGTGTATACTTGACCTGACCTGTTTTTTATGGTTAAAAATTTAAGTCCGAACCCGATGTTTTTAAAGTTGAGTTGCGGGTAAAAATCCATTTTGCCGGCTCCAAATTTGGGTTTTGCAATTTCCCAATTTAGACCTAAAACCACAGCACAGAGGTTTTAGACACTGAGAGTGACAACTTTCTCTAGAAATGGAGTCTCATTCTCGTCTGCAATTTCATCATCTACCTCTCCACCTCTCTCGCAATCGTCACCGTTTATCAATTCCCAGACCCATCTCTTCTCTCCCCTTCAGAGCTTCACTACTCTATCCACCGTCTTCGCATTCATTGTTTCCATCACCGTCGTCAAAATCGAGGTTCGTCAGAGCCTCGCCGTCTTCCTTCTCCGACCCACCTCCTGAAAGCTCTGAACTTTCAACTTCCGGCGAAGACCCAATTCCTGAAAGCTCTGAGTTTTCACCTTCCGGCGAAGACCCACTTCCCGCAAACCCCTCATCTTCGTCTCCACTATACTCACGTCTTCAAGACCTTCGATTGCCATTAACAGCCGAAGAGGAGGAAGAGATTCTTCGCAGAGAGGGCAAAAAGCGCATGCCCAGATGGCTGGAGTTTCTGATTATGCTTAATCCTATGGTTCTCGAATTGGGCATCGCCGCAATAGTCTCGCTCTTTTTCTTCCGTGGAAATTTGAGCAATTTCGTTTACAACCTCGCACCGCCTCGCGAGGTGAGCCACTCGACCAGAGACTACGCCAACATGTCGCGAGACGAGTTCGCTGACAAGTTTGATCTCAATACTTTCTCTGATGTTGCTGCTCTTAAGTCGTTCTTGGAGCTCAGTGTGGAAGAGAACAATGACGAGGCTGCGGTTCTTGTTCTTCAACGTCTGATGGAGCTCCAACCCGATGTGGACCGATGGCCAATCCTTAAAGCCAAATTACTCCTGGACAATGGGGAGACTAAATTGGCCATGAAAGTATATGAAGAGATGATTGAGAAAGACCCTCTTAATATTAAGGCATTTCAGGGTCTTCGATATTTGTTAGAAGACGATTCGGGTGATGGGTTGGATGATTTGTCCAAGAGAGTGAATCGTGCAATGGAGGTGTTGCAGGACGACCCGAACCGCCAGGGGGATTTAAGGGAGTTTAAGCAGTTGTTCGGACAAATAGAGTTCATGAGGTTTCGTTTTGAGGATGCTTTGAAGGTATTCCAAGAGCTGGAAGAGGAGGATCCTAGTGATTATCTACCTTATTATGTTCAGGGTATTATACATGCTACATTGGGTATGAAAGAAGAGGCCGAGCAAAAGTTCAAGAAGTTTCGGCAAGTTGTGCCTGAGGATGAAGCTTTTGCCAAGTTTGATGAGAACAAACTTATAAGGGACCTTTCCAAGCTACCACCCAAAAGCAAGAATAAGCAAAAGCGACTAGCAAAAGCCAGGGACGAGACAAGGCGTGCAGCGGAAAGCAAAACAAATGAGAACGAGGGCATGATGGCTGCAGAGAACAAAAGAGAGTGAAAAGCGGGTTTAGAGGTCATGGCTCATCATTTTTATTTGACGAACAATGGTAAGTTCTTCATTGAGGTTGTTTGTGTAATTATGGAGTTCTGTTTTGTGGTTTTGATATAATACTTGGGGTAACTTTGATTATTTAAGTGCACTAGTTTAGGTTGATCGGACACTTGATTAAGCATTGTGAATTTGAAATGAAACAAAATTAGTTACTTGCCACTGGGTATAAAGTATGGATTTAGTTTTGCGTTGTGAGGTGTATATAGAGGAATGGATGTAAGATTGCTTGTGATCTTTGTGTTCATACATTGTCTTTCTATGTTGAACTTTTAATCTTCACTATCAAATGGTGAATTTGTCTTCCGTTTGACTTGAAAGTTGAACAGTTAGCTAAAAAGGTAGAGCAGCTGATACATGCTATGTTATGTTTTGGATGTATAGAAGTGCCGAATCCACGTAGTTTGTGGTACATTCCCCTACCTCTTATAGATTTATGCATAAAAATCTCAAAAAAGATATCTTTACGATACTTGCATATATCAATGTTGCTGTTGAAGTATGTGGAATTTGAGGACCCTTGATATTATGCTCTGTATCTAATAATCTATGCTTCTGTTGGACTAAACCTTAACATGATATTTTAGCTGGTTTGGTCTTGGGTCTTATGGTTGCTTTCCCATGTAATTCTTGGTCCATGTGCTGAGCAGGCCTGCACACGGACGGGAATGTTTAAGCATCCTTCGTTTAAAGTGTGTAGTTTGAGATTGTGTGATGTATTATTTTCGCTCTCCGTTTAATCGCTTAAGCTTGTTGGTTTGTAGAATACTTCAACAGCTACAAAGCATTTTGCCCCAAAAGTCGACCAATTAGCCCACCTCTATGATTACACTCTGCATACTAGCTAAGCAGTGTCAATTTGCGTAAAGTTGATATCAACATATGTATTTAGTAGTTATACAAAAACGAGCTTTCTTTTTCTGTATTCGACTGATTTATGTCAGTTGTGTTTTGCAGTATGTCCTGACTTCTGAGCAGAATCTATTACAATGTTGAAGGCATCTATGTTACCATTCGGCAATCCTCAGAGGATATCTAACATTTTTTGAAGCAGGATATGGTCTAAGCCAGCATACTGATTGCTCGTTTGAGGCAGCAATGTTTGGTATAATCGTTATACCCATAAATTGATATGTAAACTGTATGAAGTTGTAGGAAATGAAAGTTTGAGTTGTGTGTTATCTAGTAATAATCATAGTGGCCATTGGCTTTGTTGAGTAGCTAAAGTTATTAGATTTATTTTTAGTGAACATTTCCAAGCTAATTGTTGTTGTAGCTCCTTTTGAATGAACCATATCATCCTGTTGCCTAATCTAATTTCTATAGTTAGGCAACACCTTGTTTGGTTTCCATTTACTTGCCAAGAATAGACTTTGACATAGGAATTGAATAGTCTTCAAGTTACCGACAATGGTTCGGCTGAAGACAATTCCTTTCCCAACAAGTATTCAGCTGAAGATGATCACATACCCGTGATGGAGTCTCAGGCCAATAAGGATTCCGGCAGAGACAATTCAATTTCTATGGTGGAGCTAGAGCCTCTGGTCATCAAGAAATCAGCTGAAGACAATTCCTAAGTGGGCTGTGTTGACACGACACGGATTGTCAAATCTAATTATGTATTTATGTCATTGTGTGCATATCCTTCATTCTTGGACTATAATTTTGTGTGTTAGAGAACACTAAAGCTTATCCTTCGCAGTTGAAACGTCGTCGTTTTACAAGGATTTTGCAGTTCTCCAATGGAGACCTAAAACACAACACAGAGAGTGAGTGACAGTCACTTTCTCTCTCTAGAAATGGAGTCTCTTTCTCAGCTGCAGTTTCATCATCTACCTCTCCGCTTCTCTCTCAATCGCCACCGTCCATCAACTCCCATACCCGTCTCTTCTCTCTCCTTCAGAGCACCACCGTCGTCGTCGTCAGAATCGAAGCCCATCAGAGCCTCGCCGTCTTCCTCCTCCGACCCACCTCCTCAAAACCCTAAATTTTCACCTCTCCAACCCCAAAACCCTATATTTTCTCAAATCCTCAAAACCTCATGCCTCGCCATAGTTTCTGCGGCATTGGTCTTCACGCGGCTGCAGCACAGATACGCCATAGCCGCCACCAAAGTGCCTATCCTGGAGTCCCTAAGAAATACTGTAGAAGAAGAATCTTACGGTGAGCTCCTGCTGCGCATCGACAAGTGCGAAGCTCAGAAAAAAGCTACTGCAAAGCGTCTGCGCGAGAATCCCAAGGACATTGAAGCTCTCAAGTCCATGGTGGATTCTATGATGGTGATTGAAGGCCAGGTTTTGAGTAACAAAGTGTTCAAGCTCATTGACTCTTTGATTGATCTCGAACCCGAAAATTTGGATTGGGTCATCTTGAAAGCTAAGGCCTTTAAGCAAGCCGGAGAGTTCGAATCAGCTGAGGATGGGTTTGAGATAGTGTTGGATATAGACCCAATGAATATTGAAGCTTATTATGGCCTTCTGGAGCTGGCTGTTTTGCCGGATGGTTGTGGTAGAGTCAAAGATGTAGTGAAGAGGGCTGAGAAGGTAGTGAAGCGGTTCGTGAAAGAGGGGAGGAGAGAGGATGCGAGGAATTTCAGGTTATTGATTGTGGAAGGTTGGATTGCAGATAAGAATTTCACGAATGCTTTGAAGCTATGCCAAGAGCTTGAGAGGGAGGACCCGTATGATTGTCGACCCCATATGTATCAGCATATCGTATATACTTTATTGAAAGATGACATTCAGGCATTTTCAGCACTTGAAGCTTACAAGGGACTTGTCGAGAAGGATTCAAGTGTTGTTGAAGAGAAATAGAGGTCTCTTTTACCATCGCCCTTGCTTTGATCTATCGGTTTATTTAACTGTTTAGTTGAAAGGCATGATATACTACCTGTTTCAGTGCAGATGTATAGTTGAATTGTTTCAATTTGTCTTATGGTTCAGATGCGAAAACATGAGCCCGGTACAATCTCATGTTCTCTGGTAGATAATGTTCTCATAGGTTTTGTTTGTTCTGAGCATATTTTAGTGTTGAGACTTTATGTTGTAAGAGAAATTAGCAGTTATAAATATATTTAGAGTCAGTTGTGAATGTTCAATTTTAAATGAAAGCTTGAAATTGACTAGACACGAACTTGGTTCCTTGCATCAATACCTGAATTGAATATATGGGATGGTTTTGTACTACAAATGCTATGGGTAGGCTATCGGAGTGAAATTTTATTGCTGTTTTCATCGTTTCACTGTAGCATACCATTGCCACTCTTCTTCCAAGTGTTTTAAGACAGACGGGCTGCCTTTCTCGTAAGGATGGCTTTATTGATCTTGTCGCATGGCTAAACATTAGAGTGATGAATTCTGAAGCTAAATCTTAGAGCAAGGGTTTTTCTTGATATTTTGTGCAGTCATTGTGCTCTGGTTTGTTCATTGTTATAATGCGTGATAGAATTCAAAACTATGAAATCATCCTTTTTTTTTCTAGTCCCTAAAGAAAAATCCCTATCATGTATTCACTTCAAGCAATGAGGTAGGAGGTATTGTGCATTGTTTGTCATTCTCAGCTCTTCATCCTTCTATGTCTCTCGTATAGTTCAGATTTGGCTGTACCTAAATATGAGAGTAGCTCTAATTTGCCTTCTAACGCGGTGATTCATCATAAACTGTCTCATTGATGCATTTTACATAGTATTAGACTGAGAAAGGATGATTGAGACCTTATAGGATCATTGATGGTTGTACCTAAACTGGTATTCTTATAGGATTAGTCATTTCCCGATTCAGAATGTGGATTGAGAAAGGATGATTGAGGCCTTTAAGATACTGGCACTTGATACACTTTTGTGATAAGTTATGTAGTTAATTGACTCTTTCTTTTTACGAGTAATGTATCTATTAGACTTCATGTTGACCGGTTTTGTAGACGGGATTGTGAGCTACATGGATAACATAAACATAGACATCATGAGGAGTTATTATTTGGTAATTAGTCATAACACTGAAACTTATCAGAGTTGCCTTATTTCTTGCAATGTGTAAATATCTTGTTCCCAACACGATCTCTTGTCTCGTGTTTGTTTGATTTTCTACTTGATGCTAGGTTTTTGCCTACTATGTTGACAAATTGCGGGCATGACATCCTAAGCGTGGGTCACAACATCGAGAGAGACATTTCAAATCCCTCACTTGCAAAAAAGGTCAGATGCTAATATAGTAATGTTCTTCTACACCCAAAACTCTCTTGTTTGTTACTGGTAAATGCCTTTTCTCCACCATATTGTTGGGTTTTGTAGCAAATTATGGTGTTATTTGTACATTGAATTGCATTTGCATATAACAGTGAACCAAATTCGCCGTATGCTCTTCCAATTCCCAGAATTAATATCTCACTTTGGTGATGGAATGAAAAGAAGCATAGAGATTGACTGGTTGATCGATGTTGATTTCTCTTAGCTATGCAGATTGGTCTTATGAGTGTAAACATAGCATCAATGGTTCAGATTTTCATTTTCATGTACAATTTTCAAAGCAGTTGCATTGATACCCCCACATGTCAAAACGTAAGAGTCTAAACTATTTGAACAATAAAGTAGATCAGTAGTTTTATGAATAAACATCATGAGATGATATGTTTTTACTGGCTCAAACTCATTCTCAGCCAAAACTGACAATTTGATCTCAAATTTACTGACATTTGAAATCTTGCTTTCTTAGCTAAAACAAACAATTTGAGCTTGAAATTTGATATCTAGCCTGCATTTTTACAGAGTTCAGGTCTCAAAAAACAAATACATTTAATGGGTGCCACTTACATTTTTAAATGCATTTTTTGTAACCAAACTTTCATGACCGTTTTCTTATATTTTGGAAATATGCATTGGCCACCTGTTAGGTGAAGATTCCTTTATACGACGTCGTAACAACTAGGAAACAGAGGGTTTTGACCTTTCTCACTCGGTGGCTATCACTTCAAAGTTCAGGACTTTCAGGTTTTAGAAAACAGAAATTTCCCGATTCAGACCTTAACACTTTCTCTGTCTCTGTCTCTGTCTCAACAATGGAGTCTCTTGCTCAGCTCCACCACCTCCCTATCCATTGCCACCGTCAGCCATTTCTCAAACCCATCTCTTCCTCATCGTCGCCGTCCAAATTCATCTCAATCCGAGCTTCATCTTCCTCACCACTTCACCACAACCACAATCCCTCGCCATTCCAATCCCTAGCCCTCAAAACCACCTGCATCGCCGTGGTCTCCGCCGCAATGATCTTCACGCGCCTCCACCACAAGCCCGCCATCGCCGCCCCCTCGCCACCCATAGTGAAGCCCCAATACGATCCAACCGACGATGCTCCATTTCCTACGGAAAAATCTGAACTTGCAGAAGCTGAGCTTATGTCGCACCTTGATTCGAACCCGAACGACGTTGAAGCTCTGGAGCAGCTCGCGGATCTGAGGATGGATGTTGGCAAGTTCGCAGAAGCAATCGGAGCCATTGATAAGTTGATTGAGCTTGAACCCGAAGAACTTGATTGGCAGCTGTGGAAATCCAATGCTCAGTTCTATGATGAAGAATTCGAATCGGCCATGAAAGGGTATCAACAAGTGTTGGAGAAGGACCCGGTCTGCCCCGAAGCTTTCTCTGGCCTCATAGCCTCGGCTAGAGAATGCGACTACCCGGTGGAGGAGATTGTGAAGAAGATTGAGGAAGCAGTGGAGAGGTGCAGGAAAGAGAATGACACTGTAAATGCAAGGAGTTTAAGGATCTTGATTGGGGAAGCTCATTTCCGTCAGAGAAATTTCGAGACTTCTTTGAAGATATTGGAGGATGTTGCGCGGGAGGAGCCAACGGATTGTAGACCTTATGTGTTTATGGGTCTAATTCACACTCTGATGATGAACAGAGACGAGGCCGACAAAAATTTCGTCAACTATGACAAGTATGTTCCCAGTGATCATCCTTATAAAGACGACTTTGATGCTGATATTAAAGCGATTAAGGGATTTGGGAAGCAGCTTGAGATGCATAAGAGGAAGGAAGGCGGGTTGGTGTGAGTTAATACTTAATACCCTATCTTTTCATCTGTTTTGGGTTTTTGTTGATGCTTTGTGTAGTGTTAGCTCTAGCTGACTTGTAGATCAAGCTAGGGAACAATGTGCAATTTAAAGAAATGCTACTCAAATTGACCAATTTCAACATGAATGCCTATTTATATTCACCATCTCTGCAAAATTTCATGTTTTGTCTTGATATATCCTATACAACTTATGTCTATAGAAGCTAAATCTTTAAGGATTGGAACTGGTTCTCTAGTGGGTTATTTTTGCTGTCAATGATGTTAGCATTTGTTTGCTGCTATTTCATGTACGACGAGAATCATATAGATGTCAATAACCTGCATAGTCATGGTTGGTTGCATGGTCACCAGTCCTCTTTTATTGATTGGGATTATGTTCATATCTAAGCCTGAGAGTAGCTCTGATTTGCATGGTGGGATTATGTTTTTCGGAAACTGAATACTCTATGGATTTTGCATAATCATTCCACAAGTTCTCTAGCTTCTATGGCAATGCAGTTAATAACCAAGAATTCTATTTTCTTTTAGTCTGGTTTTTCCATCTTCATGTTGCAATTTAAGTTCATCTTCATGTTGCATTGTGTTCATCTAGGAATTCATTCATTTCTGAGAATTGTTCAAGAACACTAACAACATGAAAGAAGAAATAAGAACAGAACATATGAGAATTGTTCAAGAACACTAAGAACATGAAAGAAGAAATAAGAACAGAACATAAAGATAGGTAGAAGAGCAAATTTCATGCACAATCAACCACAATGTTCTCTCTCTCTCTTCCTCTAGTCTAATACTGGTATCTTATGGGTAAACCTGGGGCCTGATCTTTACGGTGTGCTTTCGGCAATGGCGGAGCCAGACTTGAGGCTAAACGTGGGCATAATTTATGGACCGAGGCTAAATTGTTGGGAAACTAATGCTCGTTAAAGTACTTTAGCTGAACCTGAATTGAACGTAATTCAGTCTAGTAAAAGAAGTTTTAGAGAGGATAGAGTGGGCACATACCTACTACTGTCTACCCCTGGCTCTGTCAATGACTCTCAGGATTCGAAATCATGGGGAAGTCACTAAACGGTCTCCTCTGTACCGTTGGTTTCCTTCGGTGCCAAGTCTGCAATTGGAAAAGATGAAGTCTGTCTACCAACGACGTCGTTCATTGCTCCTTCATTAATTGGAACCATCGAAATGTCGTCGCTTTTTCTAATCTCCAACTTCCTTGCAACACTGTTGTTCCTTATTCTCTCTAATTTCGACCGTTGGAAGTCTTTTCCCACTTCTTTATCTTCAAGCATTTCAATACCCCTCTCATTGACAACAACCTTGTCTTCAAGGTGGATTTTTGAAATTTTTTCCACAAAACCTGACAGATCAATCAATAAAATTATACGAAACTTGTTTATAAAATTGCAAATCAAAAGTATGCCGTGTTTTTTAGTACGAAATAAAATGACACATGTGTCATTACACATGTTTGAAATGTGAAAACAAAATTGTACACAAAAATTGGCATTTCTAAGTCGAGTGAGTGAATAAAAATATTTCTAAGTCAGAATTTGGCATACGAGCAAGTTCGTGAGCTACCAAATTCACAAAATGCCTAAGAACTCAAAACTATAAAAACTGCTCATAATTTCGGTGCCTAACGAAGAGTACCTATCAGGCCAGACTTCAGCGGGAAACCAGCCCAAGAACAGGATCGAGCTCTCCAAGAGCACCTGTATCAGCATACACAAGCTGTTTGGTCTGTCACGAAGGCGAGGATCTCCGGAGAACAAGAGCTATCTCTCCAAGAGCACCTGAATCAGCATACACAAGCTCTTTGGTCTCTCCGGAGAACAAGAGGTAGCTCTGGAAGTGCACTTGAATTAGCATGCACAAATTCTTCAGTCTGTGACGAAGGTGGGGATCGCCGGAGAACAAGGGCTAGCTCTCGCAGTGCACCTGAATCAGCATACAAGCATACACAAGCTCTTTGCTCTCACACGGAGGTGACGATCCAAGCTCCCAAGATTGGAGAAGAAGGTGATGCCATTGGCATTGTGCTTCAAACCCAAGAAAATGAGTAGCCTATGTTGAATAACCATTTGCACATCTACGCCGGAGACTTGGAATCTGCAAGGAAGGGGTTTGAGGGATTGTTTACTGGCTTCCAAGAATGGCTGTACGGTGAAGGATTTGACGAAGTGGGTCAGGGTGGCATTAATGGTGCAATCGGATGCGAGGGACTTCAAGTTCTTGATTGCCGAATTAAAGGTTATGGAGGGGAAGTTGTACCAAGAGCTTCTGCTGGAGGAGCCTGGGGATTTTCGACCCCACTGGTTTCAAGGTATCATTTGCAACTTCTTTGGGATTTACAACTTCTGCAGTCATTGGCACAATGTTCTATTTGTTGTTAGTTCACGAGTGTTGAGAATGTCTAGTACATATCATGTGCATCTCAATTAACCTGAAAACACTGAAGCTCATACAATTATGCATACCTGTCTTGGTGCCTATGTTCATGAGCTCTCACACTGCTCTAGTTTTCACTTCTTGTTGCAGTTTATATCTTTAATATTGTAGTTGACATTGTTGTTGCTACTTGTAAATGTTTAAACTGCACAACTTATGCAGCGGCACCCTAAATGGCATTTTGGATTATTCATGAGTAGTGCAGTATATTAACCGTATTGTTGTGGAATTTAAGGTATGTTGGGTTCCATTTAGATTATTTCACTCAATAAAGTGGACCCTCTAGGATTGGCACCATGATAAACTCATCTATTCTGCTTAACAATAGCACAAAACCCACCCTGTATGTTGCAATATTTATAAGCCATGGTTTTTCAATGGATAAAAAGGTGGATACCTCTCCAATCCATATTGAAGGTTGCTCTATATTGTGATTGAAATAACAGTTGCACCCTGATGCCTCTTGTTTGGGGCTTTTTATGGGGAAATTTTATTATAGTAGTGTCATACGGAGTATTATTTTGATATTGAAACCGAATATGTCTTTGCAATGCGATGATTTCACCGGGAATCATTGTCTATTTAATATTGTAAAATCACAAATGTGTACATGTTATTCTGTCTAATTTTCTGTTTTTAGCTTCCTGTATTTTGCATCTAATTGTCACTTCTTATTCTTTTTACTTTTAACAGTTATTATGCCTATTTGGATGTATAGTTCACAATTATACATCAACCTTAAGTAATTGTTTATATTTCTGGTTTCCATGTCATATTTGGTGCTGTTCTGTTCATGTCCCAGGCACTCAAGAGCTCAGTGTGCAATTGTGCATGCATGTTCACATACATGATTTGAAGATAATTTTGATACTACAAATGGTAAAGAGCATGGAACAGAAGCTCCGGAATAGGTATCTTCTTCATGTATCCTTTTGAGAATCATATATATTGATTGGTTCATGTCTTCATAGGAAAGACAAAGCCCGGAATGTGAGGTCTTCTCTTTACCATCTCTCTGTTTTTTTCAACCAAAAAGATTCTTCTTCTTCTTCTTTTCCATTTCTTTCTCGGGTTCATGTTCTTCTGATTTGAGTCTCATCCCGCTCTTGACGGAGATTCTCAGACCAGTTGATTGACTTGCACACTCCTTAGGTCTCTTAGGTTTGGAAGATTTATGCTAAGTTTAGAGGTACTCTATAATCAAGTAGTGGTGGACTCTGAACTGGCATGCTTTTTGTTCTATTTTACTATTTCATGTGTTGAAGTTTGGTCATTTTTTATAGTCCTGAGGTGCACTTTTGTGTCTGGATATGATATTTGGATAAAAATAAGGTGTTTATGGTCAGTTTTGGTCTGGTGAGTGGCTCAATTTATTCATTTTATCTGCTATGGATGAAGTGATAAAGACAGAAATGGTTGGAGAGTATGTTTCTGGGCATTAAACATTGTCACCATTTGTAGGAAAATGTCCATGACTTTAGCTTTTCAGCTATAATGTCATTAGTTTCTTTAAATTTATCTATTTCACAATGTAATTTAATTTATCTGTTTTATTAAAAAATTAAAAAAAAAATTATTTTAAGATGAAATGGGCATAAATTTGGCAACCAAACCTAGTTGAAGAGCATCTTAAAATCCACCTACAAGCTAAATTATTATTATTATTGTTATTATTATTTTGTCATTGCAAAGTTGATAGGTAGCACATGGAAGCATCCAAATCTTGAATGGGTAACTCATTCTTTTTTTTAGATGGCTCAATAGGTCAAGCTGCACATCATAGAACTATTTCAAAATAAATGTGTCATAACCACGAGTCATATCATCGCCCACGTGGCTGAGCGGTAACACAGCTCTGGCGCAAGCGTAATTTTGAACCGTAATCACAACTCGACACGAATACGTCACGGAATTTTAGAGAATTATTTATTTTGTAAAAAAAAGCGTTATATTTTAAAATAATTTGTAAAGAAAATTTTCGGTCAACACTAATGTAGTAACTTTCGTATAGTAATAATATATTAATGACATTTAGTGCTCCTAGATTTTGATTAAAGATTGTTTAATTGTCAAAAGATAGCAAGTAATTATGCTTTGAGTAAAATGTATATGAGTTAACTGATATAAGCTTATATCAGTTATAACATAACAAAGCCAATGAGGTGATGA